>CM037851.1:300978876-301180953 GCA_021234595.1 Delia radicum | reverse complement strand
GAAGGATGCATTTCCCGGGCGCCTAATCTCCCGTTTTGGCGATTTGCACTGGCCAGCAAGATCGCCTGATTTGACCGCTCCAGACTTCTTTTTGTGGGGCTTTTGGAAGTCGCGGGTTTATGTCAACAAGCCTCAGACTCTTGCAGCTCTTAAAGACAATATCCGTCAAGAATGTGAGGACCTATCGCCGGAAGTTTTGGCCAAAGTGATGGAAAATGCCATAAAAAGGGCTCAAATGACAATCAACTGTGGCGGAGGCCATTTACATGACATCATATTCTCGACTTGATGTAAAAAAAATTAAAAATACCAAATAAAAATAATCCACAAGAAGAATCAAAGTTTTTTCATTTTTTTTTTTTAAATTACAGCCAAAAAACATCGGAAAGTTATTTTTGCGCCACCTTGTAGATGCACTAGCAAATGTTGTAAATACACCAAGAGTCTCAGAATGCTCTGCAACAGAAAGCTGGGAACAATTAAGATTTGATATTTTATCAGGTTCGAAACTTAAACAACTAAAATCAATTAGAAGAAGCAGCTACTACAAACCGGATTTACTCTAAACTAAATTACAAGAAACCTCAATCATATTTTGAAATTTCGAATAACACGATTAGCTACATATTCAAAGTCAAAAGTGGCCTGCTTGAATTAAATGCAACAAGGTTTCAGCAGCAAAGATCCCGTTATTGCTCGGTAAGCAATCTTAATCAGATTGAAAATATCTTACATTCATAGCCATATGTCCTATTTTATGTCATATCAGATATAAACATTTTAAAAAGCTTACCTTGACTGAAAATGAGTTAATAACTATTGTAAACAACCAAAAAATTAATTTAAAGTGCGCCCGTAAGCTAGTTTGGTAGCGTGCTGGTTATTAGTGCGGGGGTCGTGGGTTCGTTTCCCACCAGAGGCACTGGTCTGTTTTCGCTACAAACGCGCCAAAGGCCATAGTAGCTAGTGCTCGGTTAGGGTTTATAGCATATAATTTGTAATTATATGATAATTAATTATAAAAAATTAATTTAAAGTGCCTCTGTTTTCATGTCTTTTTGTTATTTTCTTTGAAACTCTAAAAATCCTAGAGTAGCTTTTTAGAAGAGAGATGTAATATAAAATAAAGACTAAATTAGTTTGTACCTAACGTTCCGTGACGATGCATGAAAATGAGTGTGCGTGGTTTTTGATGCATGAAAATGAGTGTGCGTGGTTAGTTTGTGTGTTCCGTAATATTCCGTGCCGGGACGAATCTGTTAAAAACAGAATTTTATGTACTACGTTAGGTGACGACTAAAAAACAGATGCTGTCCCTCACATAAAAAAACTACGCAACCGACACAAAAACTTTTTTTTGTAATTTTATAAGCTAAATTGTAAAAAATAATATAAAATAGGTTTTGTGACACATTATGATAATGAAATTACTACTATATTTGCAACTAGTTAAACAATTACTATAATCGTTTAGCCGCAGCAGCTGCAGTTGTTACGGGAACAGACTAACCACACAAAACACCCATACGGAACGCCATGTTACAGAAACGGCACGGAACGCAAAGACTAATGGAGCCTTAAGAAAAAAAAATTTTTTTGTTTTAAGGCAAGCAAAGAAAACATTATTGATGTTAAACCATATATAATCATATATCAAACCAAATTGTTATCTTAATGTCATATATAATTATATCTTGAATTGCATATTCATATCACACACAAAAATATTTTTTATTATATCTTAAAGTATATAGTTTATTATGTCAACATATATGATTAGTAATCATTGATTACATATTGTGTTATGTATGCTAATATATTATTATATATGACAATAGTAATCGATCATATCGGTTTTTATGTATATAGCATATATGATTAATATCTAATTTTATAAAAGTCAATATATAATACTATATAACTCTACTATATATGTTATTAGAGGTGTTCAACTTTGTATGGCCGTTTTTTCAAATGGAGTTCTAAAGTCAAGATATGGGCTAGTTTGGTTTCTTTGTATGTAAAAACATTTAATATGAAGTTTGTGCCGAAAAAGAAAACACGAGGCGGAAAACGACTTGAAAATTGAAAGTGTGTTTTGTATGGGGGAAAAATGTCATTCTTCCTATTAATAAATGTGTTGATTTCTTCGAAAGGGGATAGTGGAGAGATGAAAGGTGGGAAAGATGCAGGGCTTCAAAACATGGCAGCACTATAATTGCGCGAAATGATAAGTCTTAGAACAGTTGTTGCTCGCCATGTGATGGAGCGTTTGCGAAACTTATTGAAGCTTTTTGCATCATAGCCTTGATTCATTATTTTTACTTCGGTTTGGGGTAAGTGCTTCGGGAACACCGAAGGTGGGTGCTGCGATACATATGAGGGATAGAAAACTCATACATATTATTTTTTCTAAATTGATGTTGTCGTCACCGGAAATCGAAACCCCCGGGACCATCTGCCCTAACAGTCCATCGCGCTAAACATTACACCACAACACCCACAAAATAAAATTAAATTAATTTTTTTTTTTTTTTTTTTTTGACATAAAATAAACTGATCAATGAATTTTTGCATTTAAATCTATTAAAGTGTAACTGGAACTCGTCCCATTGCAACTTTTTACTAAACTAACGCAGTTTCATAAAATTTTATGAAAAAATACACTTTATTTACTAAATTAAAATGAATTAGAAAAAAAAATTAAATTAAAATATTAATTTATTAAATAAAATTAAATAATTTATAAAAAAAAAAAATGTTTGATTAAAAACTGTTTCATAAAAAAGTTTTCATTCACTTTATGAAAAAAACTTCATTAGTTTAATGAAAAATTTAATTATATCTCGGAAACAATGAGACAGAATTTTTGTGCTTTTGTTTTTAATAAAATTTTAAGTGAATTTTTTATTAAGTTTTGTCCATATTTTAAGATGTTTCATGCATATTATAGGAGCCACACTTTTTATGTGCAATGAAGTTCCTGTCCCTGGTCGTAATACAGTGGGAGATATGGTAAAAAGTTATTCAAAAAAGTATTTATTAGTCTTAAGTAGATAACACAGTTCTAGCTAATTACTAAATCGCTGCGAAATTTGTATAACTAATTTGTGTAAATTAGAAACTTTTGCATGTTGGTTGAAAATTATTCCGAAAAGTATTAAAAAAAAAGTAATTTAACAAGAATAAACTCACAAATGATCATAAGAATACTATTCGTGATCAGGTGTGACTCATAATAAATCATGTGGTAAATATAAGAGTGTAATATCATTTCAATCAACATTTCATTTCATGATCAACATGCGTATGAGTAATACTAACTATAATATTACTCATACGTATTTATTTTTTTATAATTGGTTATATCTTTGTAATTATTCCATAGATTTTTGATAGAAGTACATTCTTTAAAATAAAGCACATATATTAATTTATATGCTGAATTATTATCATATTTTGTCAACCCACTGTGCCTTAGAAAAAGGGAACCTTACACGTTAGCTCAAATAAAATAAACCATAAAAAACAACAGAGACAAACTGAATGTTTGTTTTTTAATGAGTTACATTAGCATAAAACCTTTTAATCACAAATTGAAGTTGTCAAAATTTATTAAGAGCATTAGCATTTATAACAACATTTTAAAATCTAAATGTAAGTACTAAAATGGTTTGCCTTTTTATTTTTATATACAGGTGATAATTGAAAATCAACTAAAATATGAAAATTGTAGTGTTGTAGTTATCAAAACAAATATGTATTCCTTTGAGCTATGGAGTTTGGATATAAATTGTAAATTATTTTGATTGTGATACCCAGCACAATTTTGATATTACAAAATTTTTCCATTACAAAGAATCGAAAGAAATTATGTCTTAAGGAACTTTTGGAACTGCACTTATAAAGAAGCTACATCCCTCTAATACTTTTACTACTATCAATTTGAATACAACGGGCCGTAATAGAAATTAAAGTTTTACGTTTTCTCTCAAAAACAGGATTCTGAAAAATGTTGAGTTATGACCCTTTTGTTGAACACGTGCAATATGTGGCTTTTACAACCAACAGCCCTGATACTGGAGAAAGTACATCGTATCAATGCAATGTGGGGATTTTATTCGATTTTTTTTTTTATTCCATTATAAAGTAAACTATTTAAAAGTATGCTGGCACATTTTTTTTTTTCCACCAACCCCTTTTACCGCTGGTACGTAATCGTCAAAAATAAATTTTAATTATATTTTGTTTTTTTTTAATTTTTAATTTTTGAGGCCAAAAGTTATTTCAATATTACCGGTACTTAAAATACTATTGTATAATCTTTAAAAATTTATTTCAACTAGCGATAAAGAAAATAAATATATAATGTAAAATCTAAAAATTAAAAATGCGGATTTTCATATTTTTTAATTGACTTTTTTTTTAATTTTAAAATTTTTGGACTGCAACTTTTCCATACTCCCATACTTTTTTCACAGTTCACGCACAGCAAAAACATGGTTAAGACAAATGTAGTGAAAAACAAATGAAATTTAGGTTGAAAAAGAACGACTTACATTTCATTAAATTCAACTAATATCGTCATTTGTTTTTGACTGTTGTTAAAATGAACCACAAATGTAGTCAAAAATTGACTAACGTTTATTTTACTTTAAGTAAAAACAAAAAAACTGATCAAATGAAAGAAATTCATAGTACAGTTATTTGATGTTGTTTGTTTTTTATATGAACTAAAGGGTGTTTTTTATACAGGTATAGAACTTTAAGTTGGCAACACTTTTTTAACTGGCGACCATTTGGTCAGCTGTCAAGTGATTTATGTTTAGTTTGGTTTGGCATTTCAACATGAATAGACTGACTGACGCCTGAACAACGCTTCCAAATTGTGCAAATTTATTTTGAAAATCATGTTTTTGTTCGTAATACGTATCGCGCACTGTGTACATTTTACGGTCAACATAATCGTCCATCAGAGCAATTAATTCGATTAACTATGGAAAGTTTTCGCACCACGTTTAATCTAAATGACAATATGCATCCAGAGAGATGTCGTAGAGGAAGACCATAATCAGTAGTGTCCGACCGAACAGTTCGGCCAAAAACCTATATTTTGTCGGTTTTTTGATATCTAGAGGCAATGATGACAAATTTTGGTATTGGAACATGTTTGTTGAGCCGATTTAATTCGATTTTGTGTATAAAATTTAAGAGAAAAGCCGAAGTTTAGCTATAAAGTTAAAAGTTCGGCCGCCGAACTAAGAAGACGTCATTGCTGTGAAAGCGTAGGTAGAGGAAGACCCCAATCAGTCTATCCGTCAATGGTGACCGCTATAGAGCCATGATTACTGACTTTTTTTCGTTCATCAATTAAACAACCATGATTTGCAGGCCGCTGTGGTTTAACAAGACAGCGCAACATGTCCACACAGCTCGTGCCACAATTGACTTATTGAAGGAAACGTTGGTAACAGCATAGTTTCACGTTTCTCACCCTTGAATTGGCCTTCAGGATCGTGCGATTTAACGCCGCTGGACTGTTTTCTGTGGGTATATGTAAAGTCGCTAGTCTACGCCGATAAGCCCGAAACGATTGACCACTTGGAGACAACATTCTTCGCGTTATTGCCAATATATGGCCAGAAATGTTGGAAAAAGTCATCGAAAACTAGACCTCCAGATTAGACTACGTCCAAGCCAGCCGTGGCGGTCATATGCCAGAAGTCATATTTAAATTATAATGCCAGCAGATTATCTTTCGAATAAAGTAAATTTCATGTCAATTTAAAAAATTCATCTTTGTTTTATTCCATTTCAAAGTTATATATCTTATAAAAAACACCCTTTACAAATGTATTCAAAACTTCTTAATTTCTATTTTATGTAATTGAAAAACAAATGTTTCGATCGATCAGATTTTTATAATATACAAATTTTTAAGGCAGAAATAAAGTCTTGCATTTTTTTTTATCAAAACATGAGTATAGAAGTGTACACCGAGAGAATTATCTTTACTTCAGTAAAAGATTTCTTCACAGATTTAATGAAAATTGTCACTGGAACTCGTCCATTGAAACTTTTCATAGAATCTATGAAACATGTTTCATTAAAGTCGATGTTTATAAAATGTTTGTAGAATTAATGAAAAACTTCATAAAACTAATGAATCATTCCGACAATGAAAAATTATAGAATTTATGAAACAGTAAAAAAATAAAATTTTTAATATTAAGAAGTAAAACTCTTCATGAACGTGTGGATTGGAACTTACTCAATGAACGGCTTCACCTAATTTTTTAAACAATTTCATTGAAGTCCACGATTAATGAAAGGGTACATTGACTAATAAAGCACTTAATAAAATATGTTGAACACTTGAGAAATAAATCTTAAAACTAAAGTTTGAAATTTATAAAAATTAATAAAATTATGAAATTTTATGAAAAAATAAAAAATTAAGTATTTGAAGTAATTTTAGAGCTCTAAAGAAATATTTCATTAAATTTATGAAATCGAATGAATTTTTTTTATGAAATTATGAAATTTTATGAAAAAAGTTTATGAAATTTTTTTTTAATATTAATAAAATTTCTTGGTTATAATGAAATTCTTGATTGAACATACGAAAAAAAATTATATGAAATTGCTTTATTAATATCATGAAGGATATTTTTTTCAGTGTAATGTTTCTATATTTTTGAATATTTTAAAATGAGTCTGAAAAAAGGCCAGAATTGATTTTTGCAAATAAATATTTGGCAACGTTTACGAAATGATGAAGATCTGTACAATATTTGCCTTCAATTTTTATAAAACTCTTTGTCGTATTTATGAAAACTTCGTAAATATGATTAATAATGCATGACAATTGAATTATGAAACATTTTCATTAATATGATGAAACTTTTTTCGCTGAATGTAGATTATCTATGGAAATATAATCTACTTAGTGTATGTTTGGCCAATTTGTTTTGTAGGTATAGGTTTTAATTATTCCGAATAAAATTTTTTTAAATATAAAATTTTTTAAATTGGCAAAATGTTTTGCTAATTTTAACACTCGGCTTTGTAAAATTAGAAAAGTTTTTTGCTGAAATCAGGAAACAAAAATTAGTTAAAAATTTCGTAGTTTGAAAAATGAGAATAGCAAAAATTTTGTTACTAAAAACATATATTGTACTAAAATAGTTAAGTGGAATTGAAAATTTTTTACAGATTTTTATATTAACTTTTTTGCCTGAGTGTATATACAATTAGATAGGAATATTTTTATGCTGTAACATAAATATATAAAAACATTTATATATAAACACTTACTTGCATAAACTTGTATCTGAATATATAAAAGCTTTTTTGCATACACTCAAATAAAAAAGTTAGTAAAGTCAGCAAAAAATTTTTCTGAGTCAGCAAAATTTTGTCAGGAGGGTGCTCGCAAAAAAATTGCTAATGTCAACAAAATATTTTGCTGAAAATCAGAGAGCTGATTTTAGCAACAAAATTGGTAGATTCAGCAAAAGTTTTGCTAAACCTTAGTGGATTAGAAAATAAAAAACCCTTGCTAAACATTAATAAAATTTTTGCTGAATATTAGTAGGCTGAAAAAAACTCAAAAAATTTGAAGAAAATTTTTACTTTAGTTAATTTATTTTGCTGAAAATCATAAAAACATATTTTTGTCATTCTTTTTAAAATAATTTATCTTTCAACTACTTATCTCATTGGTTGTCTAAATGATGCTATCTTTTAAAGGAACGCTAATGCAGCAGAGAATTGTAGAAACGAAACGAAAAAGTAACAAAATGTAACATATACAACCCTTTTTTCGCAATAAGTAAAAGGAAACATAAAAATGTATCTAAGATGTATGTCTTTCGCATTAGTCTGTCTACCTGCTGTATATTTGTTATCAACTTGACCACTCAATTTGACTCAAATACACGTTTATTCTTTTTTAAATTTATATATTTTATTTTGTCTTTTATTTTATTATTAGACAATTACTTTCACAAGCCGGTGAAAACGCAAAATTTAAGTTGTTTCAATCCACAATTTTGTTTTGTGCATGAAAAACAGATACAAATTCTTCCATGGTTGATTTTTTAAGTGTCTTACTAGTATAATTTCCCTCGTCACTACTACATTTTGACATCTAATTCATTCTGCGTATAACTTTTAATCTGGTTGCCGTTCACACTATTGATGTGCTAATCAGTACAATTTTTTTAGCAAAATAAATTAGTAAAACATTAGTAAAATATTAGTAAAACATTTGTTCAAAACAGTTAAGTGCTGACTAAGTATAACTAAAATTTTAGTTTAAAACATAGTTTTAGCTAAAAATTTGCTGAAAAATAGTATACCTGATTTACAAGATGTTTTACTGACTTTTCTACTAACTTATTTTTTTGAGTGTAGTTTAATGTTAAAATTTGAAAAATACAGGCCAAAACACTACTTAAATAAAAGTGGTCTTAGGCATTAGATGGTTAAAGTATACACCTTTACTAAGCTTTTTACAAATATGTTGAATTTCATGGTGTTGGTATATTTTACATTATAATTTGAAGAAATATGCCGATTCTAGAAATAATAATTCAAGGAAACTTGAAGTTGAAAAATAACTCTTCAAAATTTTGCTTGGCTGTCATGCATATTTATGAACAATTAGTTTAATATGCTTTACACATTAAATTAAAATGAAAAATCAGTTTTTATACAAATTGAAAATTGCCCTTTCATTTTTCCTTTTTTTTTGCGCTCAAAATTTGTACAAAAAAAAGGATATTCTAAAAAGAGAACATAAATATATGATTTGTTAACTTAACCCTATTTTTTACATACAAACCACATGTACATACTTTTAAAAAGCCAAGTCATACAACATAAAAACACCCACTTATGAATATATTAATACCGAATTTGGAAATGGGGGGAAAAAAGTACCATCATAAGAAAAGTTTCCATAATCGTTGACTTCGATTTTTACATGAAAAATTAAATGACTCATAAGGATACTCTGTTTGATGGCCCCTCAGGATTCAAAAAGTTCAAAAGTTCAAAAATATTCTAAAATAAACATTTCGATCCAAACTTATAAATTAGTTTCAAAGTTGGTTAAAAAATTGTTTTAAAGTTGCTTAAAGCTTTTTTAATATTTTTAGAATATCATTGGATAGATATTCAAAATACCTTTCATTCGATACTCAATTTTTACACAAAAAAAACTGGTATCCAGTTTTAATTAAAATAGTTCTAAATATCAATAAAAATTGAATTTAATTTGGACCAACTAAACTTTTAATTATGTTGCTTAAGTAAACAATGCTAAAAAAAAAGTTATCTAATGAATCAATTTACCTTAAAGGACTTATCCAGAACATAAAAATCGTATTCCGGATCAACGTCAACTCATTTTTCGTGTAGTGATTGTTTATTTTTTGTATTTTATATTGAAAAAACACACATGCAGAAACTATAACTTTCCTGTTTGCCAGCCTATATGGTCTAGAAACAGTAGTTCGGACGATAAAGCATTTATAGATTATAAAAACCAAATTATTTTAAAACAGTTTTACATGTCACACAGACATACATTTTCAGAGAAGGCGGTCAATAGATCCATAACTATTGAATGAGTCGATGTATTTTAATGCATTTTTTTGTTGGTAGGAAAGCCTTTTTATTAGTTTTTATAGATAGTTTTATATAACTAAGATACAGCAACAGGTCTATTTGATTTCAGTTAAGTTAAATATTCATATCTAATCAACTAAGGGTTAGCGAAATGTTTGACAAGTTTACCAATTTTTTCTAACAATCGGCACATTGGTTTATACCCTTCTAACTAAGAATTTTCTGACGCTGCCAGCATTTTGGCTGACTTTACTGATTGATTTTAGTGTATATTATAGTGTCCCGATTAATATCAAACAAACCAGTTCATTTATTTGTTTAATAACATTTTTTTTTTTACAAAATTTTTAAAAAGTAAAATTTCGTATTAGTTTTAGTTTAATATTTGGAGATAGGCAGTAATAGGGGTGTATAGTATTGTATGGAGAGTCTCAGTTACAAGATGCATGAGACAAAAATGTGAGAGCTGAGGCGGGGCAAGTGGATCCCCAAAGGTGGGGATGAAGGGGGGCCGACCTCCATTAATTTTACTGAACATACACTCTGGGAACTTCTGCTGTTAATATTTGTAGTTGTTTGGGTTCAACGAAAATATTTTCTCAGAACATACCTACCCCATTACTCCACTCCCTAAAGGGGCTCCAATACAAAATTAAATTTTTATAAAATTTGCCACTTCCAAACCAACTGTCCCAAGAGTGCCCTAGAGAAGCCAAATGTATGACGGACTACCAATACTTTTTTCAAAACCAACATTTTGTCGAAACCCCCTATCACTAAAGGGCTCCCATACAAAATTAAAATTTTATAAAATTTGCTCCAACCGTTCCAACTCTTCCATGGGGGCCCCTAGAGCAGCCAAATGACAAATGTATGATCGACCCCCATATTTTTCCAATCCCAACATGTTATCAGAATTTTTTCATTTTAAACATTTTCACAGATTTATATTATTAAAATAAAAATATTATTTTATTGATAATATAGCAAGTTTCTATGAGATTTGAAAATAACTTAAAAAATTTTAAACTATTATCGAGAAAAAAACTTTAGGCGCTTCGCATGCACTGTTAAAATCTGAAAGTGCACCGGTGTTGCTCGTAACAAAAAAAAAAAAAAAAATTTTTACATAAAAAGGAGACATCATGTGGAATCACTCATATTTTAAACAAATAATGCAGTTACAGGGCCAATTAGAAGTTTAATCGTGGATCTTTTTATGATCTACATAGACTCATTTGTATAAAATAAATTAGCTCATTTTTCAAGCTAAAAATGTACAGAAAAATGTACTTCTGTGTCAAAATTATCTTCTCCGACACAAATAAGTATTAAATTCTATGTAGTTTTTAAATCATTCGGGATGATTTGTAAACCCTTATCAAAATATTTGTATGTGATTTTACATACATATTCTTGAACACACTTTTACACACATACACTTACAACAATAACAAAAATATTTTAAAGTATAAAACGTAATGGGCCGTAATCAGCTTAACTTTCAATCTTTTTATACCCTACATTCCACTGTGCAGAAGGGTATATATCAGTTTGTCATTCCGTCTGTAGTTCATCGAAAATATATTCTTTGACCCACTTAACTTTTTTATATTCTGGATCAACATTAATAGCGACGTCGAAAAAAAATTCATGGAACAACCTAAACTATTTATATTCTGGATCAACATGAACAGCGAAGTCGTTATAGCGATGCCCGTCTATCTTTTGAGGCGCGATAGACTGTGTTAATCTACAAATATAAATAATGCTAACGACAAACCGTATCTAAATTCTTTTTTCTTTGATTTTTAAGAGAAATCTTTGTATTAAATTTTTTGAAAATAAGGAATTACTACTACCATAAATAATGCATAAGTTTTGAATTTAAAAAATTCTCAAAATATTTTTTTTAATAATTTGTTTTCCTTAAATTTGTAAAAAAAAAATTTAAACTTCTGCTAAATTTCTCTTCCTAGAATTAGTTCTCAAAGAAATGATTACAACCAGCTATTTTTTATTATTTTTTCTAAACATTCTTTCTAAGTGACATATTTATACCGCAATTTTTTTTAATTTTTTCCGCTTAAATTTTTTTTTCGATTTTTTTTAGCAAAATTTAAAAATCGCTACATAGTGTTTTATTTTTCGATATTTTTGCTCACATAAAAAATCGCCACATAGTTTTTAGATCATTTTTTTAAGAAGATTTTCTTATTTAAATTGGTTTTTTATTCAGCGAAATATTTTTCTCCGCCAAATTTTTCCTTGATTTTTTTTCCGAAAGTTTAAAACAATCCTTAAAACATTAAATTAAATTTTTCACGCGAATTTAACTATTTTTCGATAAAGTTTTTCCGCAAAAATTTTTTGCAAAACTTTTCGTTTTTAAATGTTTTTTTTTTATTTAAGACTTCTTTTTAGGTGTTAAGCATAATTTTTCTCTATTTTTTTTGTAATTACAATCGTATCGAACTAGATAGAATCTGATGCAATTAGATATAAATTTGTACAATTTGATGTAAATTAGATACAATTTCATCCGAATTTTGTCCACATACAAACTTTTGGATATCACACACACAAAGAAATAAAGTGCCAACCGAATTAAAAAGTGTAGCTTAATGGAACCAATTTATAAATTTAGTTAGTGCAACGATTCTGAATAGTTTGGGTGTTGCAACTATAATTCAGATAAATTAACCGAGCTTTGTTGTGAAAGCTAATGTTCAGTTATACCAACCGAATAAAACTCGTAATAACCGAATTTGAGTATTCGAATTTAAGTTGGCAAATAGCTAAATTTTTTCTCTGTGTGCATATAATTGTATCTAATTAGATACAATTTAATTTTAAACATTTAATAACATAATATTTTTCTGTTCTGTTGAAAAAAATAGCGTTTCTCCGAATTTTTTACTGTATATACATTTTTTTTTATTAATTTTTAAAGATGATTTGATTTATTGGAGCCATGTGGAACAAAAAAAAATTATATTGTGTGAAAGCTTAATTTTTTTTTGTGAATTTGCGTTCGATAAACTGTCGTTCTTGTGAACGAAAATCCAATTTTTTAGGTTAACTCCGAAATGTTAACTCCGGATATTAAGGGTATTCATGTCAGAAATTTACCTCTTGCAGAAATGGGAAATTCCGTAATTACACTATTTGCTGACGTGGGAACCTCTTTTAATAAATTATGATTGCGAAAAGACAAGCACCTGTGTTACGGTACGGTAACAAAGATGTAAAGACCCAGGTACGATCTTTACATCTTTGTTACTTCTAAAAATATTTATAGTAGATTCGAGCTGCAGGATACTCTGAAAAACACATACGCTAACACACGACGCATACCGAAACGTGATTTCCCATACATTTGTACGGATCAGACATGGGCGGCGTCAATTACATTGCACAATCATTCACTTTTGAAATTTTTTAATATCATTAATAGCTTCAGACCTACGCTGCGCTGCCACTTGAAAATTGGCCTTAGAAAATTTGTAAAATTTTCAACACCAAACATGGGAGTTAGTAACAACATCTAAGTTTTTAATTAAAGGGCAATTACTCAAATACACCCAATTACATGTAATTAGACGTACAAATGTAATTGGCCTGTAATTAAATACACAAATATTTGTATTATGTCCCATGTCTGGTATTGACAAAGTTTTAAATTTTCCTAGCAAGCGTTTAAGCCAATTATATGACAAATTTCATAAGTGGTGAAATTTCATTGCGAAATGTAATTGACGCCGCCCATGTCTGGTAAGGCTTTTTATTTAATTGCTTGCTTCCATTACCATTTATTTAAGCTGAAAAAAAATTATTTTTCGATAAAAAAAATTACTTTTCAATAAAAAAATTTTTTTCTATTAAAAAATTAAATTCTTATTATTTCTTTTCTAAATCGATTACCATCTTTCATCAGTTTCATTTGTACAATTTTGCCTGATTTTCTTTATGAAATGATCTAAAGTTTGTTGGATTGTAAGAGCTTTTTTCTCTAAATATATTTCCTTGTAACAATTAATATCGTCGGCAATATTTCTTGACACTTTTAAACTGCGATCTTCGTCCGGATCAGTATGAAAAATGTCCATTGCTTGCTCCATAATTAGTTATATTAAGTAAAATTATTTGCAGGACCATATAAAATAATATATTGCCAGATATACCCACATTTTACAAATTTTGAAACAATACAAAACTATATACAATTAGATACAAATAATTATACTTTATCATAAATGTTTATATGCACACAGAGAAATAAAGTGCCAACCGAATTGAAAAGTGTATTTTAATGGTGACAACTTATAAATTCAGTTAGTACAAAGATATTTAAATTAGATTTCTGAATATTTTAGGTGTTGCAACTAAAGTTCTGTTGAATTAACCGAACTTTGTTGTGAAAACTAATGTTAAGTTGTACCACACGACTGATATTTGTAATATTCGAATTTGAGTATAAGTAACCGAATTTCAGTTGGCAAACAGCTAAATTTTTCTCTGTGTGTGACTATATTAATATTTATTTATATGAAAACAGTGCGCTCCGGTAGGCTAGTTGGTATTGTGCTGGCTTATCAGTGTGGGGGTCGTGGGTTCGATTCCCACCAGAGACACTGGTCTGTTTTCGCTACAACGCGCCGAAAGCCATAGTAGCTAATGCTCGGTTAGGGTAATAGGATATAATTTGTAATTATATGATTATTAATTCATAAAATAAAATAAAAAAAAATATTTATATATAAACTTTTTTACTTATAAATAAGTTAATTTTTCTCGAATAATTTCTCTTAAATTTGTCAATTGTGTTTTTCATTCTAAACTTCTTTTGAAGTGACATTTTATATTCCCGCGAAATTTTTTATTAATATTTAAAACATTTTTTTTTTACATTTTTTGTGCTATTTTTTTCAAAATTAATTTTTTTTTTTTTTATTCCAAACTTCTGTTATATGACCTGAAGAGGGTTAAAAAAAACTCGTCACTGCCGACTATATTACTTCTACTTATTTTTGTTGCTATTATTATTTTCCACATAATACAACAGCAACAAAATGGCTAAGGTCTTAATGCCCGGATGGTTATTTTAGTTGGCGAGTGAACAGCATATGTGTTACTCTTGTCATCGACATGAGCTTAACAAAAAAAGCTTAAACAAAATTAAAAATACGGTATTCTCAGGTATTCTGTTTTTTTTTCTAATCAGTATTATTATGAATTTAAATACAAAAAGCAGAAAAAAAATTATATTCATGACCATAATATAAAAAAGATTTTAATAATGTAAAACCTCCATTATAAAATTTAATTAGGAAAAGGTCTATATTTCTATTATACTTTTGTAATTTGTATATTACACAAAAATTATAATGATAAGTAATATTTAAAAGTTTAGACCACTAATAAAAGCATTGAAATTTTATTTTAATATTTTTGAACAATGAAATGCTAAATAATTTTACTTCATACTGACTGAAAACATATAAAATGAACCACTCGATTTAATTCACCCATTCTGATTTCAAACGAACTTGGTATAGAAGATGTACTTACATCATATCGCTCATTTACTGCAAGACTGGCATAACTCAAAAAACATGATAAACGAGTTTAAAGTTTTCAATCCATATCTGACTCGCTTGACCCTTTCTCTATTTATTTAGCAAAGTTTTTTATAAATAGGGGGTTTTAATGTATTTTTATCTTAGTGAGATTTGTGTGCGAATTCGCTAATTATCGAGAGACCCGGGAGTAAATTAGTTTCTCTATGAAGTATACACTCTTGCACCCACTTTAATACATTCTCCTCTATATACCTTTCCAGAGAGGTATATATTAATATGAATTTTTTACACAATATAAAGCATGACATAACTAATTAATCTGCATCATTAACTCAAAAATCTCATATTTTGACTTATGACAGTCTTGAAGTAAAAGAGCAATATGACTATAATGAAAATATATTCGAAAATTTTAAAAAGTAGTCGTACATAATTATTATGTAGTATAATATTCCAATATCTTGTTAATGCTAAGCTACGGGAGTCATTGATATCTCATTTTAAAGCTACTTAATTGTGGTTTTACCACATAAGTTCAAATTATTCAAAATACCTTGCACACAAATTATTCACTTCTCCGTCGGAAAAATGCATTTTTTTTAAAAAACCGCGGTGCAAAAAAACTGTATTTTAAAAAACACTTTTTTTTTTAATTTTTAAAAAAATATGTGTTAATTATAATTATTTCATATGATGTCTCCAAATCCATATGGTAGCTCTTACGGTATACAAAATATTAACGTAATCGAATTTTTAATTGAACTTTGAACAAGAAGTAAAGACAAAACAAAATATTTTTTAAAAATTTTTCTATAACTCACAATAAAAATTGATTTATTGCTCTTAATTCAGAACGGTCAAATGATATTAAACTTCTTCTATTACACTGATAATATTTTTATCCATAGTATTTTTAAATCGATTTCATTAAAATGGATTTATTGATTTAATGAATAATATCATTAACTGAATGAAAATTCATTAATATTTTTAATTTTTTCATTATATTTATGATTATTTGAGTTAGATTTTTACAGGAAGAAGAAGAATAAAACTTGTATAAAAGACAAACTGCGGTCGTGTTTACTACTCCCCCTGTATATATTTTGTTTTTAAACAAAACAAAGTGTACAAAAAGGAAAAAAACAATAAACGTGTATTGAATAACTACCAATGGTAGACCCTTACACACAAACAACAAGTTATCAATTTATTTTTTGATCAATGGTGATAATCTTTAACTTCGAGCTCATATATATATATTAGTTCTCATTTAGTGAGAAAACTAGTTTATATGAATGCTTAATGTTTTGCATGGGATTGTTACCGCTTTCAAAACGTGTTCTGATGATGGGAACCTAAAAAATTCCCGAAATAGATCTATCAACACATTCCTGAAGGGGTCAATTAATAAATTTGAAACAAAAAACTCCTATAGATTATTTGTTAGGACAATATCCTAATAAAAAAATATAGTATATGGCCTCGAACTTGAATAATTTTCATGTTCATTAAAACATTTTTATTGAAAATTTTAAAGAAATGCCGCAGTTTCGTCCACTCCAAAGACTCGTCTGTGGTTAATTTATGTGTTAATTGAACAAAGTATTTTAAATTACAAAATTGCTGTATATTAAAAACTTTTTACTTTATGTCGTAGTGAGTTTTAAACCCACAGCCATACAACAGGCTATAATTCGTAGCATTACCTCTTGGCGAGTTGAGACACGGTCAAAAAATTAAAAAATTAACATTTTTCGAATTTTTTTGATAAAAATTTAAACTGGTAATAACTATGCCAAAAAAAAATTTGTTTAGTGTAATTTTGTAATGACATAAATATTTTTGTTAAACGATGGGGTGTTCTATAACTATGCGAGAAGTTTTCTCGCCGAAAAATACAACTCTGACATGTTTAAAACAGGGTGAGTCTTATGATGTAAAAAAATAACCTGTGTATAAAATGAATACTCGCTCTGTTCTAAATATGGTAGAGTTACTATTTTCGATGTGAAAACTTCTCACATAGTTATAGCATTATTATTTTAGCATTATCATTATCATTATAGCATTATCATTATAGCATTATCCCCACATAATTATCCAAAACTTTGAAATAAATTTATTTGAGACCGCAAATCATTTTGTATATAAACATTTCTTTGGGGACTTTTTACGAAAAAAATCATTGTATTAATAAAGGAATTCATTAATGCTACGCCCAAATTTTTATCATTTGTTCTAACACTTTGTTCAGATTTCATTTGTAAGCGAAATAATGAGTTGATCGGATAAATATTTTCCACACATAATCTCACAATCACATTCGATATTCCTGTTTTGTTTATATTTTTCCGGACTTTTAAACCGGAAAAATATAAACTTTATAATTTAAGGACTCCAAACAAGAATCAAATGGATATAAATCGACAAACAAAAAGTCGGTAGTGAAAGCGTCAAACTGGATTTCGAGTATAATAATGCAACCTGAAAGATTTAGCTTAAAAATGTTTTACCCCTGTATTCCTAAAAATATTAACAGCATTTCAAACACATTTTTAGTTAAAACATATTTTAAGCCTTAAAACTATTATTAGCGAATATTAGCTCTTTCACAAAGTTTAAAATAGGTATTTTAAGCTAATATTCGTTTATGAATACTGGTTTAGGGCTTAACATGTGTTTTAACTAAAATGTATTTGAAATCTGAATTACTGTTTTTTTATAAATACAATTGAACAAACTCTTTTTTTTTACATAAAACTAAAATAGTTTTGGAATAAATTAGAAGACAAATTATGTTCCAAACAATTAAAAAAGGATCGATTCATAAATAACCAAATTAACAATTTTTAGTCAGCAAAGTCTTAAAAAACTGTTTTTAAAGACTTAAACAGCTTCATAGTTTTAATGAAATCATTTTTAAAGAAATTATAACAGGTATAGAAAAGCTAAATTATATAGTTACAACAAAAGTCGACTTTTAGACTTTTGTAAAAATTTTAAAAGTCGACTTTTCGATAATTCGACTTTTTCTTTTTTTTTCAAAAGTCGACTTAACGACTTTTTTCTAAGCAAAACTCGTATCAAAAAAATGTCTCTTTTCGATTGCTTTGGGATTAATTGACATCCTAATGTAGAATTTATGCTTTATTGGTAATGAAAAGAAACCCGAATTTCATTAAAGTTAAAATAGCCTTTAAAAAATTTTTCGAAAACTTACCCATTTTTTAAAAAAAGTTCGAAAAAATTCTTTTTTGCATTTTTTCACATTTCACTATTAACAAATTGCCGTTTTTCCAAAAACCGAAAACTATTGGAGGTATATAAATGTGTTTTATTATACATATTTCTCAAAATTAATTTAATATATTTTAAAAGCACAACATTTTTTGATTTACCAGCGTTATGCCAACGGTGGCAAGTTCGTTCAAACCAACAGTTGACCACTGTTATCAATCGGGTAAGAGGACAATACTGTCAAGATTGTTCTACCAATGCATAACCGACCGGCGCCAATGCTTTGCGAACACTGTGCCGATTGTATATTTGTGCCTGGGTTATTGTGCTGATAAGCACATTAATAGTGCGTACAACAGCCAGATTGAAAAATATATGCAGAATGAAGTAGATGTCGCGGCATGTCAAGATGTAGCATGAAAGATTTTTGAATCTGTTTATCATACACAAAACAAAAAAATTTTGGATTAAAACAACTTAAATGTTGTGTTGTCTATGGCTTGTGCAAGTAATTGTCTATTAAATAAATTAAAGGACTAAATGTTTATAATGATTATTAATATAGTGTGCTCGAATTGGCAATTTGAAATTGCAAACATATATACGTTCACGTAGACAGACTAAAGCGAAAAGACAGGACACACAATTTAGGTAAATTTTTACGTTTCCTTTTTCTCACTGCAAAAAAATGTTGTATATTACATATTTTGTTAATTTTTTGCTTCGTTTCCATAATTAATTAAGGCGTTTGTATTCCTTTTAAAACTGTTTACGATTTTATGCAAATAAATTGACTAAAGTATAATTTTTGTAAAAATAGTTTGAGTTTTTTTTCAGTCTGCTAATATTCAGCAAAAATGTTGATAAATTTTTGCAAGGAATTTCTAATTTTTATTCCACTTGTAAGCAAAACTTTTTCTGAATGTATTAATTTTGTTGCTAAAAATTAGCTCGATGACTTTCAGCAAAAGATTTTGCTATTATTAGCAATTTTTTTTTCAAGCACCCTCCTGACTAAAATTTTGCTGATGCAGCAACATTTTTTGCTGACTTTAGTAACTTTTTTTTGAATACAGTTTTATTAAAATACAACACTTATAAAAATTATAATGTTAGGGTTGCCATATAGATATTTTTAAAAATGGTCAATAACCACGTCATTTTAAATATTTCGAATTTTAAAAATCGGTTTACTTTAAAAAATTTAATCAAGATTTGTATAAAAAAGAGCTCTGGTATTCATATTCTGTCAATGTCTCAAGCTTTAGTTACTAGTATTTTCACTAAAGGGCGTTTTTCAGACAACAAAATACAAAAATTTCTCAATTTAGCATTGTTCTATATATCAGCAAAGTTTGAATGGAAATATCCAGCGAATCAATGACGTGCTCTTAATGAGTTAATATTAGTTTTGAATTTAATTGCCAACAGAATTAAGAGCATTACGGGGTTAATAAAACAATACGACAAAACGCTGCTGCCAGCATTTGGGAGATTGTCATATTATTATTTTCAAATAACTTTAACGCAAAAATTACATTAATAATTTGAAAAAAGTCAATTCATTTTCATTAAAAATTTACTTTGCTAAAATTACAAAATAACAAACAACAGGAAAAACTTTTTCCTCATCCTAACTACATATGTATGTGATATGAACCCACAAATCTTTTTTGTTTTCAAATTATCTCACACAAAAAAAAACATATTCTTCATTTTTATTAAGTAACTACATTTGCTTTTTCAATTTTTTCTCAAAAAAAAACGAAACATTATTCCCCCTTCATACGCAAAAAAGGCGAACGTCATATACATGACTACGCGAAATTATACTAAATGTATTTTATTTCTTTTTTTTTTCAATAAAAAAACTTACATTTTGTAAAGAATAAAATTTTGAACTAAAATGTGTACGAACAAAAATCTGTTGCAAAGTAAAGCACAAATGTGTGCAAAAAAAAAAAAAATTACACAAAAATTGAAACAAAAGAAGATTGGAAACGTTATTTCGGTTTTTCTCTTATTTTTTTTATTTTCAATTATTTTGTTTCTGTAGTTCAACTGTTGAAAATTCCATTAAACTTGGCACAAATAACCAAAGGCACTAACAGTCGTAGTCGTTTTATAATTGAGTTAGAGAATATAACAAAAAAAAAATAACAAAAAGTTTTTCTTACATTAACTACAAGTCCTAGTAAATTTGTATGTGTATGCGTATTTAGTAAGTACAGGAACAGTTTTTCTTTTCCTGAATGGATGATGAATGGTCCGTCCTACTCATATGTTTGCTAAGAATACACTCACACACTATGTAAATGTATAAAGAGATAAAGCAAACAAGTTTCAAGGTATGCAAATTACTCTATTATATGGAAAGGGGGAGATTGTTAAATAAACAAGAGAGTGGAAAAAGATTTATTATTTTTCTTAAGTAAATTGTTGAATTTAACAATCATGATTTATTTTTATATCATAACAATAAAATCACAAACAAGGGAAGTATCCCGACCCGAACGCGTAAATTTTTAAGAACTTTGGATATGTAGTAAAGGAGCAATAAAAAAAAGACACACTCTTTTTACCTGCCCAATGTTACGATGAAGAGTTAAAAATCATATTGTTCTGGTATAAAAACATGCCTTGATATTTCGAAAATCGTATGTCTTTGTACATACACTGATAAAATTTTTCGTCGTAGTATTAATGAAAAGATTTCATTAAAATCGATTCATTGGTTTAATGAAAAATTTCATTAACTGAATGAAAATTGATTAATATTGGGATTTTTTTCATTAACATTTTTTATGATTTTTTCATAAATTCATTAAAAAAATTCATTAAATCAATAAAACATTTTCAAGTTTTTTTTCAATAAAAATTTTGACTTGTAATAAAAAAAAAATATTTTTTTCTTGTACTATCATTTTGAAATTAAAAAAAAACTGAAAAATTTCTTCTAAGCATAATTAACCAAAACTTTGTTATAAATAAATTTTTTTATTAAATTTGCCGAAATTATAAAAAATGTAAAGAAAAGATTGAACAATTTTGTAAAAATAAAGCAATAAAAGCAGAAATAAATTAAAACTGGACCAGACCAGACCCTATAAATAATATCAACGAATGATAATTTCTCAATAACCACCAAATTAATTCTATGCTAAATTAATCATAAAAAGTGCAAATTATTATATATCAACGAAAATATTTCATACAAACTATGAATTTTTGTTCATTAAACACATGAAACTTTCATATCGATTATGCTAGTATTAATGAAAAGAAATGCATATACTTTATGAAATTTTCATTGGGTCAATGAAACCATTCATTAAAATTGATTTAATGAAACATCTTTCATTGACCCAATGAAACGTTTCTTTGGGTACTTTTTTATAAAAAAATTCATTGGATTAATGAAGGAATTCATTAATACTACGCACAAATTTCTATCGGTGTAGGGTTAAAGTTCTCAAGATAACAAAAATGTTGTTGCTCATATCGTGCACCCAGAGTGGCCATATTTTTTAATTAGTTCAAATATACACAGAAAAAAGTAAAATCGACTCTCAATTAAAATATTTGTTGATTCAATTAAAAGTTCAATTGAATTCGGTCCAATTAAAGAAATTGTAGTGTCAATTACTATAATTTGTAACTATTTAATTGATTTTAATTTCAATTAAGGTTTTCATTATATCCATTAAAAATTTAATAGAATATTGTTTTTAATTTCAAACAAATATATAGTAAATACTATTAAAATTGGAAACCCTGGGACTAGAAAAGTTTGTGCTGCGCTGAATCCATATCTGACCCCAGAATTTGCCTCAGATCATAGATTAAAGTTTGAAATAAAAAATACCCTTTTCGCCATATTCGAGATGGTGTAATTTCGCATTCATTTATAACCTAACCTATAAGATAACTCAACGAACGAACAGATCCCAGCAAAAAATAGTGCTTACCCAGAAGCGCTTTCGGAAGGCCTTATTTAATTACAAAGCGCTTTCAAAGCAAATCCAGAAGACATGATTTTTGTTCGCAATGTCCCACTTGGTATGTCTCTTTTAAGCAGGGGAAAAGAACTTATTTCATTTGCTCTTAGAAGCAATTAATTCATGCATTCTTTGGCAATAAGAAGCACTTTTTTTTGTCTGTTGACAGCATTAATGCTTCAGTGTTACATTCTTTATTACTTCATTGTAAGCATTATTCACTGCTTCAAAGAAGGCATTTTGGGAAGCACAACAGAATGCCTTCCTTAATTGCTTTATTGTATGCAAGGCGGTGAAGCGCTATTTTGAAAGCAACCAAATGTAGTTAATGCTTACCAGATACAAGTTACCCAGCAAAAAATTTCCAAAAAGGTAAGCGGGTTTGTAATCAAGCATTTTGGGCAGAACGCATTCCTTACTAGATTACCTACTCGATTCTTTTAACAGGGCGTGAGACTAAAATAATTGATTCTTTATAATTGATTATTTTTTTTACCGAAGAACCATTTACTTTATATTTTTAAGAACTACATACATTTTTTAATAAAAAAATAGTTCCATTGTAAAACTACGAAGTACTTACACAAAAAAATAAATAAATAGTTCCCTAGAAAAAATAAGAAGTACTTACATTTAAAAAAAAGAAGTAGTTCTATAAGTAAATTCAACTTTTACTAACACGTGATTCTCCTAGGTCACTCAAATATAACGATCTAAACTCATACGGAAATAAAATCCTAAAAAGTGAAACATCGAATTGTTATGATAACATGGGTTTGTCATAATTTTGGAGCTATAAACCACGAAAATATAAATTTTTCAAAAAAAAAAGAACAATTCAAAATTGAAAAACAAAAATATGACTCACGCACAATCACCCTCGAAATTTTTTTTTTTTTACACTCACTCACGATAACGTCAGTAATTTCAACTTTCACTCACAATTTTCTGCTCACGTGCGCTTCCCTAATTTATACCTAACCACAGTTTGACAAAATTTAGGCAACATGCAATTTCTGTTTTTAGTATTATTTTCCTGCAAATAAAAATTTGTTTGAAAAAATATATGAGATAAATTCTTTAAAACTATATAACTTCTTTTTTCAAAATTAGGAACTACTTCCAATAACGTCCTTTTATTAAGAAAAAGTATATGTTATGATGTGAGCAAGATTATTCAAGTTCAAGATCATTTGTTTTTTGTTAAACAAAAAACCGTGCAACGATATTTATTAATCAAAAAATTCTTCATCCGCAACTTAATGCAGATTTTAATCCACTGACAGGTCCTTACATGTTTCATGTAGCGTCACCTACAATCATCAGAGAACCAATGTGGACGGGGTAGAAGATTTACCCAAAGCTATAATTTTCTGATGACCAAAGATGAACACTTTACCCGTAGTGTTTTTTAAACTTCATGAGAAGTTTAAAAAACAAAGCACGGAAGCATCCAACTAATTCAAAAAATTAAACCTTTTTTTTTTCTTTAACTAACAAATATCGTTGTTTGTGTAAAGGCTAGAATCTCTAGCCATAGTACACAGTGTTGTTAGTGTTTAGTAATAAACAATAACAGTTTCTGACTATAGAATTAGGACCATAGATCAGTTTTTGCCGTACTTTGCAATTTTCAAATATTTTACTTTTAAGTTTTAATAAATTAAAACCAAAAGTTTATTTTTCGATCTTTTATCATAAATTATGATGTGAGCAAGATTATTCAAGTTCAAGATCATTTGTTTTTTGTTAAACAAAAAACCGTGCAACGATATTTATTAATCAATAAACGATATTTATTACACAAACAACGATATTTGTTAGTTAAAGAAAAAAAAAAGGTTTTAATTTTTTGAATTAGTTGGATGCTTCCGTGCTTTGTTTTTTAAACTTCTCATGAAGTTTAAAAAACACTACGGGTAAAGTGTTCATCTTTGGTCATCAGAAAATTATAGCTTTGGGTAAATCTTCTACCCCGTCCACATTGGTTCTCTGATGATTGTAGGTGACGCTACATGAAACATGTAAGGACCTGTCAGTGGATTAAAATCTGCATTAAGTTGCGGATGAAGAATTTTTTGATTAATAAATATCGTTGCACGGTTTTTTGTTTAACAAAAAACAAATGATCTTGAACTTGAATAATCTTGCTCACATCATAATTTATGATAAAAGATCGAAAAATAAACTTTTGGTTTTAATTTATTAAAACTTAAAAGTAAAATATTTGAAAATTGCAAAGTACGGCAAAAAACTGATCTATGGTCCTAATTCTATAGTCAGAAACTGTTATTGTTTATTACTAAACACTAACAACACTGTGTACTATGGCTAGAGATTCTAGCCTTTACACAAACAACGATATTTGTTAGTTAAAGAAAAAAAAAAAGGTTTTAATTTTTTGAATTAGTTGGATGCTTCCGTGCTTTGTTTTTTAAACTTCTCATGAAGTTTAAAAAACACTACGGGTAAAGTGTTCATCTTTGGTCATCAGAAAATTATAGCTTTGGGTAAATCTTCTACCCCGTCCACATTGGTTCTCTGATGATTGTAGGTGACGCTACATGAAACATGTAAGGACCTGTCAGTGGATTAAAATCTGCATTAAGTTGCGGATGAAGAATTTTTTGATTAATAAATATCGTTGCACGGTTTTTTGTTTAACAAAAAACAAATGATCTTGAACTTGAATAATCTTGCTCACATCATAATTTATGATAAAAGATCGAAAAATAAACTTTTGGTTTTAATTTATTAAAACTTAAAAGTAAAATATTTGAAAAAGTATATGATTACTTCTTGAGTACAAAAAGTTATACATATAAGTTAATAACATTGTTATTTTCTTTTAAGTAAATAATTACTTTGTCATTGAGTTCATGCCTTCTGGTTTAAATTTAAAGAATTGATTACAATACTACTTGCTTTTTTGACTCTATCGTTGGAATGAGTTTGGTATTGCAGTTACTAAATTTGGCAATGAGATATGTAAGCAAGTGTGGGCATCACCTTCTTTTTGGAATGTGTAATTTTTTCCTGGGTATTTTTTGCTGGGATATGACATGGCTTAAACCTTTAATTTCAGGGAAATTGGTAGGACTTTCAGACAACATAATAAATTTAATAAATAAAGGTGAATTCGATATTATAACGTTTCAAATATGGCGAAAAACGCATGTTATTCTTACTTTATGTAAAGATATCTCGAAAACCTGATGTAATGGGCAAATTCTGAGGTCAGATTCGGATTTAGCGCAGCTGAAAGTATTACAAAAGTTTACTCTGGTCTCAGGGTTAAAAAAGTGTTGGCCTGTGTATTTAAAAAAATCACCAAAATCTTAACAAATCGCCCAAATTAAAAAAAAAAAACACATTATTTTCCAACAAAAAGTAATGAGTTACCGATAATGGGTTACATATTACATTACTTTGTAATGAATACTCTTTGCGTTCAGCATTATTTCGAAACATAGAGTAATTAGTTACTAATAGTTGGTTACATAATGCATTACCTTGTAATGCATAACACTTACCCTCAACATTGTAATGCATAACACTTACCCATGAGTTTCCAACATTGAATTGTCAATAGTTGGAAACTCATGGATTACCTTGTAATAGTAAAGCATTACCTTTAACATTATTGCAAAACATAAAATAATTATTTACCGATATAAATACACTCATAGAAATAAACCGGTAAAACTAGCAGAAAAAGCTACTAAAAATTAGTTAAAAATTACTTAGCAGAAAAAACTGCCAAATTTATTTTATTATTTTATTTATATTCGATGTGAATTTTAGTTGATTAAAAATATAATTAGCAAAAAAATTTTACAAAATATTAGTACACTTAAAAAAGCAAACAAAAACTGTAATATTAAAAAAAAAATGTTGCTATATTTATCTCAGTACAATTAGTAGAATACAAATAACAGTTTAGTTTGCTAAAATTAACAGCTATTTTTGCTAAAAAAAATGTAGATTGCTGATTTTATAAGGGCAGACTTTTATTTGCATAAAAAAAAGCTTGAACATTTTTTAAATATTTCTCATTTTTTCAATGATTTTTTTGTCTACTAAAATTTAGCTCAAATTGAACTAAATATTTGTAAATTTGCTTTATTTTTGTAAATATACGGAGGTTGAAAGCTCGTTATAAATTGAAAATAACATAAAAATAATCTCGATGTATATAAAAACAAAAAACTAATATAACTGTCAACAGATTTAATTTTGTTATTCTTATATTACTAATATTTAGTAAAAAAAGGGCTAATTTTAGCTAATTTTACCTTGCAGAAACAAGGTAATTTTTAAATAATTTTTAGTAGCTTTTTTTTTTGCTATTTTTACAGTTTTATTTTTATGAGTGTATAAAATATTGTTATTTTTATTGTTTAACATCACAAACAAAAACCCGAAGCACAACGATTCATTTACATTTTAAGCAACCCATTATTATATGTGACGATAGATCAGTTGGTAGAGTTCTCGCCTAACAACCAGAGACTCCAGATTCTAATCCAAGCGTAACCACTTAAAATAAATTTTTTTTTTATGAAAATCTATTTATAAACATATTAGTTTTCCCTATCAAATAACCTTATAAGTAACCAGTTACTTTTCGCCTACTAGGTAATGAGTCCACGCATTATTTTTAGGCGCCTAGCCTGTGGAATTCATCAGTGGAGTAAGGTGTAATGTAATGCGTGAAGCCCTATGGCTATACACTACTTTACCCATTATTTCGTATTGAGTGCTTTTCCTTGGTATATCTATAATTTGCTAGCGTGAACTAAGATTTATAGTAAACAGCAGCTCTGTTTCAAAACAGGAATTTCAAAGTTTTTAAACGCAAAAATTTTATAATTTTGTTTTAAAAATTTTGCGAAACTTAATTATTTTTTTCGTATTTTTGTTTATAAAAAACATGACTTGAGAACATAGTTAGGTATGCATAGTCCATCTCCGGGACGGGTGTATTGATAAAGTGCAAAAAACTTTATTTTTGTTTTGCGTCGTGAGAGATAAATGATTAACAAAAATAGATTTGGCATGCTTAAACTTCGGCTAACACATACACAAAAGGTTATTCACGTCATACAAAAAAAAAAATGTTTTAAATATTTTTCCTAAATGTGTCGAAAACTTGTAAAATTCCTCATATATGGATATCTAAATAATTATAAATAATATACTAGAAATAAGCGCAAAGTTTGTCAACATTAAACCAAGCCTAGTTCACACACTTTTTGGAAAAATTTAAAAATTTATTTCATTAATTTATTATAGTTAAAAATGCCAAAATATGCATAAAAATATGCATTTATAGCTAAATATGCATTTATAAAAAAATATGTAACAACATATCGATGCCATATTGTTGCAAATTCTTTAACTCCGAAAAGTATTCGGACAAAATTAATTTTGGACTACAGACTGCAAGCACGCATATATGTACATGAAAGTCGCTGCCCTGGAAATGACCAGCTGATATAAAAAATGCCCTCTTATAGTGTTCATTTGTACTAATTTGTACTAATTTTAAATTCTTTAGAACCTTTTATAACTATTTGTTTTAAACATTTTTTTATTACTCATTAAAACAGGGAATGGAAGTTCATGCAAATGCATGTTTTTTTTCTTTAAGTCTGAATTAAAGAATTTGTGTTAAAATGGCATCGATTTATTAGTGCATATTTTTGCATATTTTGCTATAAATGAATATTTTTGCATATTTTGCTATAAATGAATATTTTTGCATATTTTGCCTTAATTGCATATATTTATTGCATATTTTTACTTATTATGCTATAATTGCATATATTTAATGCATATTTTAACCTATTTTGCTTTAAATGCATATTGTTATTGCATTTTTATTAGTTTTTCGTAAAAATATGATTTTCAATTGGTATTTATATTTGACAAATTTAAATTGACGTTATATTAAAAATGATTTGGTGATTATTTTTTCAAAAAAATTATGGTTCCAATAATATACCAAAAATGTTTGGTATGTTTAATTTTACAGTCAGGGAACTTTAAAAATATGTAGTTGTTTGGGTTGTAATACAGTTTCTTTATTTTTAATACATTGTAGAACAAATTAAATTTTTTACTAACCTTGTAGTTCATCTAAAAAAACAAACCACATCAAATGACTGTTTTATGATTTTATATTCATTTATTACAGTCGTTTTTTGTTATTTAAAAAAATAAAAAAAATTAATCGTTGTTTATTTTTTACTAACATGTGGTTCATTTTTACTACAATTGTTAGTCATTTTTTGAACATTAAAAAACAAATGACAATTTTAGTTGAATTTACTGAAATGTAAGTCGTAATTTCCTTAAGTGAAATTTCATTTGTTTTTAACTACAGTGGTCTTTGCCTACATAGTATTCTAAGTGTACATATTGTGATACAAAATCGAAAAATCACTACACAATAAATGAGTTAATAAGTTTGTACATGTATTGATTACAACCGTCCACTTTGAGCGGCCATTGTCTATGTTCAAAAACTTTTTGAGAATTATTAAATTAAAATCTCTATATACTTTGTATTTTAAGAAAACAATAAGACTGAATTAAAACCTTTACATTTTTTTATATTACACTCAAAAAAAAATAAGTTAGAAGAAAAGTTAGTTAAACATCTTGTAAATCAGGTATACTATTTTTCAGCAAATTTTTTGCTAAAATTATGTTTTAAACTAAAATTTTAGTTATACTCATTCGGCACTTAACTGTTTTGAACTTATGTTTTACAAATATTTTACTAATATTTTACTAAAATATTTTGCTAAAAAAAATTGTGCTGATTAACACATCAATAGTTTAAACGACAACAAGATTGAAAGATATACTCAGAAAGAATTAGATGCCGTGGCAAGTCATGATGTAGTAGTGACGAGTAAAATTATACTAAAAAGTACAACTCTAGTAAGACAAATAAAAAAATCCACCATGGCAGATTTTTGTAACTGTTTTTCAGACATAAAACAAAATTGTGTATTAAAACAACTTAAATAAAATATTTAAATTTAATAAAGATGAAATGTGTTGTAAAAAGGGTAGCATATTTTATATTTTGTTATTTTTCGCTTCGTTTCTATAACTATCTGCGGCATTTGCGTTACTTTAAAAGATAGCATCATTTAGACAACCATTGATGTAAGTAGTTGAAAGTTATTTTGTTTTTGTTATATATTATTATTTCTATTGTTTTTAGATATTACATTAATTCGTAACGTATTGTAAATTATTTTTAAAGGAATCACAAAAACATGTTTTATGATTTTCAGCAAATAAATTAACTAAAGTATAATTTTTCTACAAATTTTTTGAGTTTTTTTTCAATTTACTAATATTCAGCAAAAATTTTATTCATTTTTAGCAAGGGTTTTTTAATTTCTAATCAACTAAGTGTTAGCAAAATTGTTGATGAATCTACTAATTTTGTTGCTAAAAATCAGCTCAATGATTTTCAGCAAAATATTTTGCTGACATTAGCAATTTTTTTGCAAGCACGCGCCTGAATTAAATTTAGCTGACTTTACTAACTTTTTTATTTGTATTTTGTATTTTTTTGTATTTATTAAATTGATTTTCTAATACAACAAGACACAATATCTTATAAATTATAGTATTAGAATCAGGCAAGTTAACTTAGACAATATAGCAAAATCTATAGTAACAAAAGATTTACATTTATAATGAAAAGAAAAAATAAAATAAATAATATAAATAATAAATATAATAATTAAATTTTAACTTAATAAAAATAAAGTCAAAGGTAAAATTAAAATTAAAAATTTATGAAAAATATTCCCTAAGTAAGCTTCTAAACCTTATTGCGTTGCTAGCTGTTTGCAAATTATTTGGAAGATGGTTCCAGAGACGTATGGTTAATATAAAGAATTGGCATTCTGAAGCATGGTCACGATGCCGAAATTGAATTATATCTTTTCCTCTGCTTGATCTTGAAAAATGTAAACGTTCATAAAGATATTTAGGCTCTTTTGTCATAACAATTTTGAAAAGAAAAATAACGTTTTTCAACTTAAGGTAGTTTGAAAAAGACATGTTCAGTACACGACAAGAATACTGCGATACATTATCAAACCTTTTCAAAGAAAATATATAACGGACGATGTTATTGTACGTTACGGTAAGCTTTCTCATATCATGTGAGTTACATCCAGTAAAAATTTCGGATGAATATAAAGTGTCGGTAAAAGATACGTTTTTGCCAGTAATATTCTAATACTCAGAGGGGTAAAGTGTTGAGTGGCCCATAAGCTTCGCAGCATACCGTATACTTTGCCACATGCGTGGGTAATATGATTAGTCCAGGTTAGACTTTTGTTAAATGTTACTCCTAAGTTTTTAGCAGAATCAACAATATCAATTTTTGAACCACCAAGTAATATATTTAGTTCATTATTTATTTGAAATGATTTTTTCGTATTATTATACATTTTGATTTGTTAGGATTGAGTCGCAAACCATTGGCCGAAGCCCATAAACTAATTTTATCAAGATCATGATTCAATTCTTGTATTTTAGTTGTAATTAATTCTTTGGAGCAACTAAGATATAACTGAACGTCGTCGGCATATATTTGTATATTGGAGTAACAAAGTTGTTGAGGAAGATCGTTAGAATATAACGAGTATAACAGGGGCCCAAGAATTGAACCCTGCGGGACACCTCTAGTAACCAGCAAAGGCCGCGAAACAGACCCACCGTTGGTAACTGATTGAGATCTATTTGAGAGGTACGACGACATCAATTTGACAGCAAATGTAGAGAAATTAAATAATTTTAACAATTTTTTACATAATAATGAATGGTGCATAGTATCAAAAGCCTTTGAATGGTCTAATAATACCAAAAACGTTATTTTCCTCTCATCTAAATTTCTTCTAATTTCCTCTATAACATCAGTTAATGCTGTAATGCAGCTACGGTGAGGTCTAAATCCTGATTGACGATCAGTTAATAAGTTGTTGTCATTAACATGCTTATAAATTTGTTTGTGTAATAAATTTTCAAAAACTTTGGATAAATAGGGGAGGATCGCAATTGGACGATATTCATTTCCAGTTTTTGGCACCGGAACAATTTTGGCATGTTTCCACTCCATAGGAAAAGTATTAGTCATTATTATTGTATTAAAAAGGTGTGTGATGTAACGAATTATCCATGGTAGAATCATTTTTATAAATTTAGGATTAATGTTATCTAATCCTTCTGAATTAGATTTAATCGCTTTAAACGCTTCAGCTACTTCAATCACATTTAGAAATTGAAAATTGAATACACTACTTGAAATATTAGTTGAAATTTCGTCATAAAAGTGAGACTGAATCACCGGAGAAGGAATATTGGTAAAGTTTTATTTGAGTGTATGTTTCATATTATGTTTTTGGTTTTAATAAAATAAAAATTTTAAATGCATATTTTTTTAATTTTTAGTGCATATATTAAGATTTTCCATGCATATTATAGGCGCCTAAAAAACACTTTTTTGGTGCATTAAGTTCTTGTCCCAGCTCATGAATAAATGAACTATGTTTTATAATTATCGATCAAATTCAATAGTAATTGTGTTGAAAATTAATACAAATTATATAAATTCAATAATTAGGCATTGATATTAATTTACAATACAATACACAAATATGAAATCTAAACAAGCGCATAGGTAGTTCGATAAGTTGTGTAGACATTTGCAAATGATTTAAATTTATAATAAAATAGTAATCATCCACAAAATTGACTAAGAATTAAATAGTTTAAAACAACTTAAATACATTCAGTATACTCTTTTAAGCTCTAAAACTTTTGAAAGCACCCATGCATCTTACATTGTAAATGTGTATGGAATGAAATCAATCTTATGCTTAAGTATTAATACGCAACATTGTAAAATCATGATAAATTTTAATATGATTTTGTAGCCGCCATCAAATTACATTAAGAATCTGTATAATAGATAGATTTCAATAATATTACACACATGCACACACACACACAAACATAGGATTCAAGGAGAGGTTGTAAATGCAAATGCATTATTTGTAAAAGTTTATTAGGTTCGAGTGTATAGGCCAAGAGTTATGAATGTATTGCAACCATGTTACAGTGTAATGCTGTTTTGGTTATTAGAATTTCATTTTACATCATTATACAAGCTACCAAAAATAGGATAATGACTATATCAATAGAAACATGTAAGTTTCATTATTTGTAGTTATTCGAGTACATATTACTTTGTATACCCACATTAAAGGTATTAGTCAACTTATTACAGGCACATATGAGGCTTTCCTTGACACCTGCTACTTAAGTCCTGCAGTATTAAGCTTTTTAAATTTTTTCAAAAACTGGGCGCAGTAAACTTGGTTAAATATTGACGAACTTTTTTAAGAAATTGAACATAAATTTTAAAAGTTTAATACATTGAATTCTAATCATGGATGGCAACCAAGCGCGGCTCCAGGGGAAGGGAAAATGGGAACATTTTCTCCCCCCAAATTTAATTTTTCAATACAAAATGTAAAATAGTAAAAAAAACAAGTTTGATATAATTTTTATTAAAATAAAAATTATGTTTTTTTGACCTTTAATTGTGCAATGAAAATGAAAATTATTCAAGTTCGAGGCCATACTCATGTTTCCTTATTAGGATATTGTCCTAACAAATAATCTATAGAGTTTTTATTGGGGATTTTTGAATTTTATTCATCGTTTTCTTAGACAGTGTGCAATTAATAATATAATTAATATGCATATATTTTCAATTGTTTGAGATAGGCGTGGTAGAGAAGATTAAGCATACTTTTCTAAAAATCATAACTACATTGTAAATTTTTATTGAATTAGACTGCGCAGTTTCTGGTAACACAACCTTCATCAGTAATCCTTTTGACAATACTGTAATTATTTGTTATGGTTTTTATTGTTTGATTGCATCTATATGAAATTTTTATTTATTAAATGCAATCCTGACCGTTGCTTGAACCTGCTTTCATTTGCCACATGCACTTCGCACTACACTTTATACAGGCGCTTTATCCGCTTGAGCTAAAGTCAGGTCGATTTTTGCTGTGGCTTAAAACCAGTTTCAATTATACGGGGTCGATTTTTACATTTAATTGTAATTGCAGAAGATAGCTAAGACAAACACCACAACAATTCACAATTGGTAGAAAATCATATATAATCTAATTTCCACTATTTCCCACATTTTGTGAGTTGGCGACAACTATGATGTATTTTTTGTACATACGGTAGTTTGGCTATTCACGTAGTTAGGGAAGAGTTGCCAGGGAGCGAATTTTTGATATGTTTTATTGGGGATTTTTGAATTTTATTCATCGTCTTCTTAGACAGTGTGCAATTAATATAGAGTTTTTGTTTTTAAATTTATTAATTAACCACTTTCAGGAATGTGTTCATAGAATTTAAAGAATTTAAAGATTATCACCACTGATCAAAAAAAAAAATTGAAAACTTGTTTCGTTATGTTCAAAACTCTATAGATTATTTGTTAGGTTAGGTCAGAGGAAAAAATTGCATATATAAACATACAAAAACATATCTATTTACATATGTAAACGTTTTTGCTCTGGAATTTAAATTTTTGACTTCCCTAAAAATAATTGCTTACACCATGCTTGTTTAAAATAGATGACAGTTGCCCAATGAAGTACATACCTGAAATTAAAAAAAAAAATATTATAATTACAAGTGTGAAAATAAAAAGAAAATGGGAGAATAAAAACAAAAAAACGTGTATTGTATATCTACCAAAGGTAGAGCTTACAAATAACCAACCAATTTTTAATTTATTTTTGATCAATGGTGATAATCTTTAACTTCGAGCTCATATATTAGTTCTCATTTAGTGAGAAAACTAGTTTATATGAATGTTTGATGTTTTGCATGGGATTGTCACTTCTTTCAAAACGTGTTCTGATGATGGGAACCTAGACAATTCCCGAAATAGATCTATCAACACATTCCTGAAATATAAAATAAATTTGAAAACAAAAACTCTATAGATTATTTGTTAGGACAATATCAAAATGCTCTAACTTCCCTACCCAAAACCTTTTCCTGAATCCCTGTCTGATGGCAACTGACTCAATGCGGGTATCGGTGTGCACTAAAAAAGTCAAGAACATTTTTGCTGTGATGATCATAGTAGAAAAATTGCTAATATCAGCAAAAAAAATGCTAAATTTAGCAAAACTTTGGCTGACTTTAGCAAAGAGATTAGCAATTTTTCTTCAAGGATCCTCCCAGCAAAAAAAAATTCTGACTTTTATTTAGTGTAAGGGTAACGCTAGTTGGTTTTATTTCGGTACTGGTATTTTAGGGGTAATGATATTTCATTTATTTCGTTAGCGGTTTTTAGCGTTAACGGTAGTTTACTAATTTCGGTAACAGTACTTTAGCGGTAAGAGCAGTTTAGTTATTTTAATAAACATTTTGTTTTTCTGTTCATTTGATGAACTTTTTGACCTAAGACCTTGCCAGTTTTACTTCACGGTCAGATTTTTTACCCATATTCTATATGTTCAATGCTTGAGAACGAAACAACAAACACTGCACAATATCTTCTATTCTTATTAAACTTAATAAATTTTCTATACCGAGATACGTTTACGCCTGGCTGATTAAGCCTTAAATATTGACGAATTGTACCTATTATAACCCAGTGTGGAAACGGTAATGACTCATCCTGCCCTATTTAACTTATTAAAATTTCTATACCTATTTATGTTTACGTTTACGTCTGGCTGATTAAGCCTTTAACGTACACCCAAAAAATAAGTTAGTAGAAAAGTTAGTAAAACGTCTTGTAAATCAGGTATACTATTTTTTAGCAAAATTTTTTGCTAAAATCGTGTTTTCAGCTAAAATTTTTGTTATACTTATTCAGCACTTAACTGTTTTATACTAATGCTTTACTAATATACTAATGTTTTACTAATTAATTTTGCTAAAAAAAATTGTGCTGATAAGCACATTAATAGTGTGGACGACAACCAGATTGAAAGATATGCGCAGAATTAAGTAGATGTCGCGGCATGTCAAGATGTAGAGAAGAGGAAAATGATACTAAAAGTACAACTCTAATAAGACATAAAAAAAAATCAACCATGGAAGTTTTTGTATCTCTTTTTCATACATAAAACAAAATTGAGGATTAAAATAACTTAAATTTTGCGGTGTCACCGGCTTGTGAAAATAATTGTCTATTAATTAAATAAAAGACAAAAGAAAATATTTATTTATTTAAACTAAATGTTTATATGTGTGGTCAAATTGCAAACAAACATATACAGAAATGTAGACAGAGTAAAGTGAAAGACAAAGACACACATCTTAGGTAGATTTTTATGGTTCCTTTTTCTTATTGCAAAAAGGGTTGTTTTTTTTCGTTTCGTTTGTTTTTGTTTATTTTTTCATTTCGTTTCTATAATTATCTTCGGCAGTTGCGATAGCATCATTTAGACAACCATTGATGTAAGTAATTGAAAGACAATTTTTGTTATGTTATATATATTCATTTCTATACATTTTCAGATATTAAATTAATTCATGTCGTCAATGTGGAAAAATGAAAATTTTTATATTTCGTTATTATAGTAAATTTTTTTTTAAAGAATCACAAAAATATGTTTTATGATTTTCAGCAAATAAATTAACTAAATTACAATTTTTCTACAAATTTTTTGCGTTTTTTTCAGTCTACTAAAATTCAGCAAAAAATTTATTAATTTTTAGCAAGGCTTTTGTATTTCTAATCTACTAAGTGTTGGCAAACTTTTGCTGAATCTACAAATTTTGTTGCTAAAAATCAGCTCGCTGATTTTCAGCAAAAGATTTTGCTGACATTAGCAACTTTTTTTGCAAGCATTTTGCTGACTCAGCAAAATTTTTTGCTGACTTTACAAACTTTTTTTTTTTGAGTGTACAATTTGTAAAAATTTAAAAAGCTATTCAATTTTTTATTCGTATCATAAATAAAAATAAATGTTATAAGTTTGACCTTAATATGGATATAGCTTTTTATTTTAGCTGAACAGTTGGCTTGGAAAGCCTCATATGTGTAATACATATGCTTACATTATAAATCAATTTCATGTCTTCTCGTAATTCATTAATATTAAATTTTATTTAAGGCGAGTAACTTTTCTAAAATTACCAAAATTCTATTAATCACAAATATTTCTATATAAATTTGACATTCAGAACTATGGTTAAGCACTAATCCTTGCTTATTTTGAGGTAAGTTAGCTGGCCTTAGTTTGTTTGCGATCATTTTGAAAGTTTTAAAAAAGCTATTGGAAATGTGTAAAGATATTAAAAATTGAAGAAATAAATAACGTCAGAATTTCGTGTCAAACAAATGATTTGTTTTTAATATCACAATGGATCTTATGGTGTTACTTATAACCAGGGCTGCGACTTTCATGGAAATGCATATTTGTAGTCAGTAGCCCAAAAACGATTCTGAACAAATACTTCTCCGAATCAAAGAATTTTCAGCAAAATGACATCGTTTTGTAGTTTTGTTAGTTTTTTGTTTTTATATACATCGAGATTATTCTTTATGTTATTTTTAATTTATAACGAGCTTTCAACCTCCGTATATTTACAAAAATAAAGCAAATCAAACATATTAGCTAGGTTGATACTAGTATTTCGATCTGGCAAAAGATCTCATCAGAACCCGAAGTTTTAGAAAAGTTAGAGACTCCATAATAGGCAGAACTTTAACAAATAACCTACTAATCATTAATTTTGCTCCACTCTTGTCTACTTAGTAATCCAGCATATTTTTTGCATATTTTGTTATAAATGCATATTTTTACATATTTGGCTATAAATTCATATTTCAATGCATATTTTTGCATTTTCTGCTGCATATTTTGCACATTTTAAATTTAATTGCATATTTTGAAAAAATAAAAATTATGATTTAATAAAAAACTAAACAAAAAAAAGCATTTGTAATCCTAAACATAGCATCTTCTTGTCATTTGTTAGACAATCGATTTTTAAAAATCCACTTAGTTTACACGAAGAAAAAAACTGGGGAAATATCATCGAAGTGCTTAGTAATTATATATTAACAATAACAATTACCCAGCAAACAATTTCCAAAAAGGTAAGCGGGTTTGTAATCAAGCATTTGGGCAGAACGCATTCCATACTATATTACCTACTCGATTCTTTTAACAGGGCGTGAGACTAAAATAATTGATTCTTTAGAATTGATTATTTTTTTTACCGAAGAATCATTTACTTTATATTTTTAAGAACTAAATACATTTTTTAATAAAGAAATAGTTCCATTGTAAAACTACGAAGTACTTACACAAAAAAAAATAAGTAAGTAGTTCCCTAGAAAAAATAAGAAGTACTTACATTTAAAGAAGTAGTTCCATAAGTAAATTCAACTTTTACTCACACGTGGTTCTCCTTGGTTACTCAAATATAACGATCTAAACTCATACGGAAATAAAATCCTAAAAAGTGAAACATTGAATTGTTATGATAACATGGGTATGTCCTACTTTTGGAGCTATAAACCACGAAAATATAAATTTTTCAAAAAAAAGAACAATTCAAAATTGAAAAACAAAATATGACTCACGCACAATCACCCTCGAAATTTTTTCTTACACTCACTCACGATAAGGTCAGTAATTTTAACTTCCACTCACAATTTTCTGCTCACGCGCGCTTCCCTAATTTATACCTAACCACAGTTTAACAAAATTTGGGCAACATGCAATTTCAGTTTTTAGTATTATTTTCCTGCAAATAAAATTTGTTTCAAAAAATATATGAGATAAATTCCTTAAAATTGTATAACTTCTTTTTTCAAAATTAGGAACTACTTCCAATAACGTCCTTTTATTAAGAAAAAGTATATGATTACTTCTTGAGTACAAAAAGCTATACATAAAAGTAATAACATTGGCAATGAGATATGTAAGCAAGTGTGGGCATCACCTTCTTTTTGGAATGTGTAATTTTTTCCTGTGTATATATAAATATGCATTTTGGTCAAATATGCAAAAACATGCATTTATTTCAAAACATGCAAAAACAAATCGTCATTCAAATGTCATTTGGTTAGAATCGTTTTTGGGCTACTGACCACAAACATGCATTTTGCAGGAAAGTCACTGCCTTGGTAATTACCTTTGTTGCCTTTTTAACTGAAATTACGGTTGTTTTAGTTGTCATTTGCAGCAGATTATACTGTAAAACATTTTGAGTGTGTTAAGTGATAAAAAAAAAATTTTTTTTATCGCTATTTAATAAAACCATTATCTTTTTAACCCCTTCACTGCTTCTGTGGATATATTTCAATTTGGACTTCAGATTCTTGTTAGGGGTCCTTAAATTAGAAATAGAAAGGTTGACATGTATGCCCCCTCCCCGTCCTACCCAACCAACAAATTTTTACCACTACAACATTCGAATATCCGAAAGTACTTTCTTTGATTTTGTTCTGCTCATTAGATGAAGCTACATGCCAAATTTGCGAGATTCTAGCTTTGCTAGTTTAGGAGATACCAAACGCCCATTTTTTCGGAGATAAAGGCTGAATAAAAAAATCGGACTTTGTTAACAAATACTGCGACTATATTTTTTTTTCAATGACCAATATCCTAATGAACATATTTAAACAAAAATATAAAGTCTTTTTGAATTATCAAATTTTTTATATTTTTTTTTTTTTTTAATGTGTACACTGTTGTGTATAAGGGTAGTGAAAGGATTAATACGCCAAATGTACCAAATTTATTTAATATTTAGGATTCTTCCAAGTTCATACCAAATCTAAACCATTTCTGTTTTTTAGTGTATTAAACCAATGAATGAAGGAGATTAAATATAAGAGAGAATATACTACAGTTGCGTTATGATTGACAAACGGTTTCCAAAAGCGTTAGCTAACGAAAACTCTTTGGGAATATGTAAACACATTGGATGCGGATAACCGCAGAAAAAGTGTTTTTTTTTTTTTGCAAAAATTAATAAATACAAATTGTTTTGTAGCCATTACTATTCCTTAAAAAAAAAAAGTAACTAAACTAAAATACTACTTTTTTTTTGTAACTCATGACTTGAATTTACACTCAAATATTTTACTTTTCAAAAACGACAGATAGTTTTAGAATTTCTATTGAAATTATTGTAGAATTACGATATTTTAATTTATAAGTAAAATCAGTTATTTGAAATAAACCCTGTGTTTTAAAATGTTCATTTATTCCTTGATGTGGGCGTTCTAGGCAACTAACGTTTATTTTTTTAAATAATTTAAATTTATAACAACTGTAACTGAAACAAATAAATGACAATATTCCGTTTTTGTGGTTAAATTTGTATGAGTCTGAAAACATAAAATCAACCACTCGATTTTCTTCCCCCTTCTGATTTCAACCAAACTTGGTATGGAAGATGTACATCATATAACTATAACTTGGTAAAAGATTTAGACATTTTATAATTTTTAGATACAAAGTGCTTTTAAATATGTTTTTGGCTTTTTTACGTTTATGTTTGCTAAATGTGTATAGTATTATATATCGCTGGAAAGCTTTTTGAAATACAAATAATAAAATGGAATTTATAAGTAGTACGAGATCGGATCAATAAGTCCGTGACTTTTCGAACTTCGCTCGTAGTTATATGAAATACAACACTGCTGCCATCAAGTACCACTTGTTAATAGACTACTGTCAAATTTTGATCAAGTTTCGTCATTTACTTTGCGTTTAACAGCTGTTTAAAACATTATTTGTTGCGAAAAAAAACGGTCAATCAAAACAAGGAAAAGCTTGATCAATACTATGGGGACTCTGCATCATCGATTTTAATGGTAAAAAAGTGGTTTACTGACTCGTTGTGGTCGCACAAGTACAAATGACGCTGAACGTTCTGTACGGCCAATTAAAGTCAATACATCCAAAAATATCGAAAGAATCCACGATATGATGTTGGCCGATCGAAGAGTAAATGTGCGTGAGATTGTTGAAGCCATAGGCATTTCATCAGTGTGGTTTCGATTTTAAATGATCAGTTGGGTTTAAGAAAGCTGTCTGCAAGATGGGTGCCGCGTTTGCTCTCAATTGACCATAAACGTAATCGTGGCCAATAATGTGATGGCAACAGTTTCTTGGGATGCACGAGGGATAATCGATTACCTTCAAAAGGGAAAAAGTATATATTGCTCATTTACTACAAGACTGTCATAAGTCAAAAAAATGCGATTTTTGAGTTAATGATGCAGATTTATTACCTATATCATGTTTTATACCATGGAAAAATGTCATATTAATATCACGTATACTTTTCTAGATAGAGGATAATGTAGTTTATTATTTCTTTAAGGTGGGTGCAAAGAGTATATACTTCACAGAGAAACTGTGTTACTCACGGGTCTCTCGGTTATTAGCGAATTCGCACACAACTCTCACTGACAGAAAAATACATTGAAACCCCCTATTTATAAAAAACGTGACCAAATTAATAGAGAAAGGGTCGAGCGAGGCAGATATGGATTGAATACTTTAAACTTGTTTCCTACAAAATCGTGTTTTATGAGTTATGTCAGTCTTTCAGTAAATGAGCGATATATAACAACTTATTTTTGATTTTTTATAAGCTGGAAAGTAATGACATTTTATTTTATTCTATATATCGCGATAGCTCAGATGGTAGAACGGTTGACTGGAGACACACTATCGAATCACATGAAGGCAAATTTTATAAAAAAAAAAAATATAATATAATTTATTTTTTTTTTAATTTTTTTAGATTCATTATTTTTGTCCATACTAGTAATGATATGTCATTATTTTGCGCTGCAGCCATGTAAAAGTAATGATATTTGTAATGACAATTGTAAGTACTTCATATATGCAAGCAAGTCATTTATGTATTTATCTATCTATATAGCTATGTAGCTCAGATGGTAGAGCGGTTGACTGGAGACCCACGTTCGAATCCCATGAAGGCAAATTTTATTATTTTCTACACTGGGCATTAGTAGAGTTTTTATTACATCGTTTTCTTTAATTTTTTTGTTGCTGGGAATATATTTACCTTAATTATGTTGATATTAAATTATAATAAGACGAAACAAATTACAAAATAAACGCTTAAGGGTCTTGTGAAAACTAAAAAATACCCATAATTTCCAACCCAATTTGAATGTTAATTTAAAACAAGCCAATACTTTACATCCTCACGGAAAATGAATATTTAATAAGGGAAGAAAGTAAAATGTTAAATTATTATTATTGTTTATGATACAATTGTAATTGTAAAATAAGAACAAATCTCCCTTCTTTTAAATATTCTAACTCTACTTTAGTATGAAATGGACCTCAGGTAGCGAACGCATGCAAAGTTAAACTTTGACACATTTTAACATTTGGCGAAACATTTTTTGTATTCCAAATAAAATACAGGAGTTTGCTTAAGGTTAAATATAATGTTAGAAACTCTTGTGTACAATTGCTGAAATTGTCGTTTTAATTTATTTTATGTTTTATGCCATTAGAATTGAAAAAAAAAAATTTGAAATGAAAACATATGAACGTGAATGTTGAAAAGAAAGAATTAGATTATCCCAATACAGCTGGAAAACGCTGGAAGCGATTTTATTTCATTAATTTATTGTTTGCAGTCGACATTGTTTTCTTGATTTTCATTGTTGTTTATTTTTTATGTATTAAACATTGTTTTAATGCAACAAATATTAATAAAATTTACATTTTAATCAAATAATAACAGCAACCGACATAAACAATAATGTTTGTCGTTGAAAGTTGAAATAAGAAAATAAGAAAATTCTTAAAAAAGTTTCGAATATCAAAAGATTTGTAATGGAAGAAAACGTATAATTATATTAAATTAAGGACAAATAAATAATTTGAATAAGAAAATGTAAAACTAATATTATTTTGAAACATTTTAGCTCCCCATGTAATAATCGAAATATATATGAGCTATTTGATAAATGTATGACACCCGGTAAACATTCTCAAGCTTTTTTTTTTTTTTTGAATTGAGGGAAAACGAAAAACAGTAGGCTGCTTCTTAAAAAAAGTAAAATTTTTGGCGGAAGAACCCATTCATTTAAAAAAACAAACCACATCAAATGACTGTTTTATGATTTCATATTCATTTTGCTTCAAAAACTAAAAAAAAAAAAACATGCCCTTAGAAGAATTCGCTTAAGTCCAAACATGAAAATGTATTCTAAATGCTTTTTAACAAACTAACAAAAATACTTAAAATAAATTAAAAATTTGCACTTATATGCATTAAAACCACTCAATATGAATAAAAGACAAAAGATGCTTTTTTGGCAAAATATGCAACTACAAATCGATGCCATTTTGTTCTAAATTTGATGATTCGAATAAATAGCTAGTCCATCCAGAAAAAACATGAATTTTCTTGAAATTACTTGCCCTACACAGAGAAAGTTCCTTGGACGAGTATTGATCAAACTTTTCACAAAACTAATAAAGTTTTCTTCACAGTGTGAATGAAAAACTTCTTAAACTTCGTGAAAAAGCTTCAAAGTTTTAATGAAACCATTTTTAATGAAACTTTTTCATTAGTCGTATGCAATTTTTAATAAATAATATGAAATTTTTCATACAACTTTTAGAAAAGTTTCAAAGGACGGGTTCCAGTGACATTTCATAGATCTAATGCAAAAGTCTTGGATATCATGTAGATAATTCTCTCAGTGTAGTGATCAATATAGGAGGGGGAAGTACAAGTGTTTTTAGATTTTCAAACAAATGTACTAATATAAAAGAAAACGCTTGGCCGCTTGGCTATTTCAATCAGGGACGTAACAGTTTTAACTTTTATTCAAAAAATTGTTTGTTTACCGAATATTTCCTTTTTAAATATTTTTTAATTTTTTTATATTAATTAATAATCATACAATTATTATATACTATTACCCTAACCGATCACAAGATACTTTGGCTTTCGGCGCATTGTAGAGAAAACAGACCAGTGCAAATGGTTGGAATCGAACCCACAATGCCGCACTGATAAGCCAGCCTACCTGTGCGCACTTTTTAATTCAATCAAACAAAAATATGATTTTAGTTTTTTTCAATAATAATAAAAGTTATTTAGTGATTTTTTTACAATATTATTAAATAAAGATTGTAAATAAAAATCTAAAGTTCGGGAACAACTAAATGCATCAATTCAAGAACCCTGCTAGTTATTGCCAATTAGCAGACATGGCAGGTAATACCGCTAAAATACCGTTATCGATTCAAAACCCCTTTCAACTGACTATCGTTATCGTTATACGTAAAATACGGTTACCGAAAAAATACCGTTAAAAAAAATAAAATAAAAAAAATAAAAAAAATAAATAAAAATAAATAAAAATAAATAAATAAAATACCGATACCGAAATAAGTGAAAGAACGTTACCGCTAAAATACCGTTACCGAAATAACTGAAATATCGTTACCCTTAAAATACCGTTACCGCAATGAAAGAAAATAACGTTACCCTTACCGATACCCGCATTAAATCGGTTACCATCCATGCCAATTAGTGATTAACTTGGTTTCGCTGGTGATTAAATGCAAAATAATCCAAATATTTCATCAACTTATGGAGCACCGCACAGGTCTGTTTTAATTTTAATTCTACTTGCAATTTAAAAAAGTTATTACTTGATTGCATCAAAAAAAAATAATAATAAACAATTTTTATAAATTGTTTTATAATCAAAATCAAAAATATAACTGAGTAAATCAAAAATGTTAAATATTTGCAATAAAGCATAATTTTGGTTTGCAATATATTTTGATTATGTTAGTGCATTCTGTAAAAGTAAGATTTGTTAAACAATTTTTTTGTGATTTAAGAAAAAAATTATTTTTGGTATCTGGTTTTAATAAATTGTTCATGTTTGGTTTTAAAAAAAATCTTGACAAAACATATTTTTTGCTGATTCTTGATGAGCATTAAAAATTCTTGTAAATCAAGCGAAATCGAGTCCATCTGGTAACCCTAAATGAACGACATCCTGCTGACCATTCACCAGCCCTTTGAAGTCATTTATATGCACAATTAAAATCATTTAAAAAGATTTAATTTGTAATTATTTCTAAAGATAATATTCCATGAAAATTATATAAATTTAAATAACTGTAAAATATTAGTGTAATTATTGCTCAACCAATTGTTGTCATGAAGAAATCAACACTATTAAAATGTCAGCGTTTTAATGTCTGCAACATTTAATTGTAATGAACACATTCATTTATGGTGACTTTAAAATGACCAACATTAAAAACTTTCAGAATTGTATTCATTCTACACAATTCTATTTTATTCTATAAAATTCTAATCAGATACTCGTACAATAGAATAGAATAGAGTGGCATATGTATATGTATGCATGTTGGTTTATGTCAACACTAATGCAAAGTTTTTGGGATGTCAGTTAAACTTGGTTTAGTTAAGCCGCTAACGAATTTTGTCTGCTATATCTAACTGTATTAACAAAAATTTCTTGGAACCACTTAATCTTGTTTAAAATTTTGCACTTTATTATAATAATGCAAATTAAACCACATTTCGGAAGTAGTATTCCATTTACAAACTTCATTAATCTAAGTTTAAAGATAATCTACATCCTAAAAACTCGACCTAAAACGTACAAGGCCACCCAATCTTTACATGTGTGTGTAAAAAATACACTCAGCATGTATTTCAATAGGGAAACAGCAGCAAAAGTCAACTTCTATTGCACAAAGGTCTTATAAAACTTATGCTGCTGTATTTGGATTTGAAATATTTTACTACGTTCTTTAAAAGGGCGATTTTTAAAAGCTTTCGGATTTGTTTAAAAAAAAAACACATAAAATTTAGAGAAATGTATGAAATATTTATTTGAGTCGATAGAACGATCTATATAATTCAATGTTTAAAGATGATTTTATGTAAATGTTGACCGCGGCTACGCCTCTAATGATTCATACGCAGGGTTCAATTTTGTCATACTCGCTCCAACATATCCAGTGCGTCAACCGTAGCGGGCTTGTCCCTTTAGCCTTAATATAGCCCCACAAAAAATAGCCTAAAGGCGTTAAAACGCACGATATAGGCCGACAATTAACCGGCCCCAAACGTGAAATAAACTATTCACCGAACTCTCCTCTCAATTGGGGCATTGTTTCGCGTGCTGTGTGGCATGTGGCACCGTCTTGTTAAACCCCATGTCACCCAAGTCCAGCTCTTCCATTTTGGGCAAACAAATTTGTAATAATCGCTCGGTAGCGCTCGCCATTCAACGTAACGTTCCTGCCTTCTTCGTCTTTGAAAAAGTACGGTCCAATGATGCCAGCGGCCCATAATCCACACCAAAGAGTGGATTTTTAGGGATTCATTTGCAGTTCTAGCAATCTTTCTGGCTGCTCTTCACACCAAATACCGAAATTTTGCTTGTTCACGTAACCATTTAATCAGAAATGAGCTTCGTCGCTGAACACAATTTTCCGATAAAAAAGTGGATTCATCCAACTTTGGCAGCGCCCATTCACCAAAAGTAAGCCATTGTGGTAGGTCGTGTGGCTTCAATTCTTGCACCAGCTGTATTTTAAAACGTTTAACACCCAAATCTTCTCGCAAAATTTTGCACGTAGTGCAGTAATAGAGGCCCAATTGCTGCGAACGGCGCTGAATCGATAATTCACGGTCATCAACAACACTAGCGGATACATCTGCGATATTTTTTTTCTCTGTCCGCACTCAAAGTATGCTTATTGGTGGTTTAATGTCCAATAATGTAAATTTGGACCTAAACTTAGTTACAAGATTCCGAATAGCCGCCTCAGAAGGTCGCCCAAACTGACCATAAATTGGAAGAAGTGCACGATGCACTTTCTTAACCGAGCATGAATTTTGATAATAAAATTCAATAATCTGCAAGCGTTGTTCGTTTGTAAGTTGATTCATGGTTAAATTATAGACCAAACTGAACATGTTTAACAGTAACTTGTTACACCAAAAAAAGCTCCTAAAAACAGTGTTGCCAAAAAGAAAGTTGTTAAAAATTAACCTTGATAGTTCTTTTTTGTTAATTTTTAACATATATTTTTATAAATAAAAGTGATAGCATTTTTCTATTTAGTTTTAACAAATATATTTATATAGATATTTATGTAATGCCATATATTATTATATATAAAAGTGATAGAATTATTTGATTATATTGTATCATATATTCATATACATTTAAGTATATATAATCTCATATTTACCCATATCAAGTATATATGAAGAGATAAAAAATATCAATTTATATGTAATATAAGATATAATGATATATGATGATATATAGCGCTATATTAGAAGTGTTCGTAAAAATAAGTATTACATGTGGACACATATATAAATATATATAATTATATAAAGCTATATATCACTATATATACAATTTTTTCGTCGGGTTTGCTGTTAGCTAGCCAATATTAACAAGCAACATTAGCTTATATGGTAAAGCATTTGTTTTCTATGTAGAAGGTTCTGTGATCAAGGCTCACTGACGTCTAACTAGTAAATTTTTTGAAATCTTTAGTTTTTTTAAAACAAATTTGAAAATATTATTTTTTTTAAATAATGGTTGTTTTTATACAGGTATAGAACTTTAAGTTGGCAACACCTTTTTAACTGGCGGCCATTATGTCAGCTGTCAAGTGATTTATGCTTAGTTTGGTTTGGCAACCAACTGAACAAAGCTTCCAAATTATGTAAATTAATTAACCGTTCGAAATACGTATCGCGCACGAATTTTACGAATTTTGTTTAGCGATGAAGCTCACTTTGGTTAAATGGATGCGTCAATAAACAAAACTGTGATCATAATCCTCAAGTGTATGTTGAGACACAGTTACATCCAAAAAAACGGAATGTTTGGTGTGCTTTATGGGCTGGTGGAATCATTGGTCCGTACTTCTTTAAAAACGATGCTGGTCAGAACGTTACAGTCAATGGTGACGGCTATAGAGCCATGATTACTGACTTTTGCGTTCATCAATTGAACAACCATGATGTGCAGGAGCTTTGGTTTCAACAAGACGGCGCAACATGTCACACAGCTCGTGCCACATTTGATTTATTGAAGGAAACCTTTGGTGACCGCATAGTTTCTCGTTTCGGATCCGTGAATTGGACTCCAAGATCGTGCGAGATATGTGAAGTCGCTAGTCTACGTCGATAAGTCCGAAACGATTGATCACTTGGAGGCCACAAATGTTGTAAAAATTCATCGAAAATTGGACCTCCAGATTAAACTACGTCCGAGCCAGCCGTGGCGGTCATATGCCAGAAGTCATATTTAAATTATAATACCAGAAGATTATCTTTCGAATAAAGTAAATTTCATGTCAATTTAAAAAATTCTTCTTTGTTTTATTCCATTTCAAAGTTCTTTACCTCTATAAAAAACACCCTTTATCTCGAAGCAAAATATTTTTGGTACAACTAAATTAAATTACATAAATTCCTTTCGTAAACCTAACCCTAAGTAAATTGTTACAATACTTCTCGACACCGGTATTATTTAAATTCCTCAGAGTATAACTACACATATGACCATACTACGTGCAATTTCATGTAATTAGCCAACCTTTTTATTGTATTTTTCGTTTTCGTAAGTGTAACAGGTTAATTGTGGCACGTTACAGCCGTTAAATTGTCCGGCAATGACAGTAGTTAGTAAAAATGGACAACGGGCAACGAAACCAACACGAATACAAATTGATGCATGCATGTATGTTGGATGATATTCATGGTGTAGCTGCTAAATGGTAAATGGTTACTCGGAATTGTGCATTTTATGCAATAACAATAAACCTGTTCAACAATACCATAAAAATGGCGCATTTCCGTTTTTATTCTGACTAAATCCATGGTATTATTTTTTTTTATATAATGGTTATAGCAAAAGAGCAGCCTACACCATGAAGAATATGTTAAAAACAACAGCAAAAAGGACATTTAAGCAAGCAACTAGTGGTAGTGTTGCTTAATGTACTACCACTACTACTAATTGTATATGTATTGTAGAGATTATTCCACCAATGTGGTGGTTTTATTTGACAATTTCCATGTAATCGTTATTGAAATGATACACTCAAAGGAAAAGCTTTATCATATTTATGAAAACCTTTGTATACTTCGCTCATTTACATCAAGACTGTCATAAGTCAAAAAATGCGATTTTTGAGTTAATGGTGCAGATTTATTAGTTACATCATGCTTTATATTGTGTAAAATTTTCATATTAATATCACATATACTTTTTGAGATAGAGGATAATATATTTTATTTTTTCTTTAAAGTGGGTGCAAAGAGTATATACTTCATAAAGAAATTGTGCTACTCAAGAGTCTCTCGATAATAAGCGAATTCACACACAACTTTCACTAAGAGAAAATTACATTAAAACCCCATATTTATAAAAAACGTGACCAAATAAATAGAGAAAGGTTCGAGCGAGGCAGATATGAATTGAAAACTTTAAACTCGTTTTCTTCAAAATCGTTTTTTTTGAGTTATGCCAGTCTTGCAGTAAATGAGCGTTACGATGATAACTACATTGTTTTTCGTCAAATGTAACTATTTCATAGATATTTATGAAACTGTTTCATAAATATACTGCTAAGGTAATGGGTGCATTTAGGAATCCCAGTCAAAGTGCTTTTCTGGAATAAACAATTAGTCCGTTAAAGTTTTCAGATTTTAATGCTCTGTGTTTTTAGCAGAATATATGAAATTTGATTTGTAAGTTAAGTGGGTCTGTTTTTAATTTTTCTCTACATTGTCATATGTTTCCTTCCCCTTATTAGCTAAGGATGCCATTTACGCAATATATATATAACTTTTAATATCGATATTTTACTACTCAAAAGTAAAACATTTCACATTTGATGTGACAAAGTTTGAAATAACTTTGCTTGATATGTCCCTGATTTTTTTTATATTAAATTATTGACAATAACTTTGATTTTAATTAGAAGTTTTAAACATCAGCTACGCAGAAGTGGTGGCAATAAATGTTGTTTCGCGGTGACGAACGTGACATTAATGTCAATAAAAGCAAATCAAAAACTTCTCATTTACTGATCTTTATTTACCTCGTTTGCATTTTATGGAGTTAATTATTATTGTGACAAATATTTTGAAATAGGTGGATACACTAAAAAAAAAGTCAGCAAAATATTTTGCTGAGTCAGCAAAAGTTTAGTCAGGATGGTGCTTACATAAATATTTCTAATGTCAGCAAAATCTTTTGCTGGACATCAGCGAGCTGATTTTTAGCAAAAAATTAGTAAATTCAGCAAAAGTTTTGCTAACATTTAGCTGATTTTAAATTAACCCTTGCTGAAAATTAATAAAATGTTTGCTGAATATTAGTAGGCTGGAAAAAACTTGAAAAAATTGTGGAAAAAGTATACTCTAGTTTATTTGCGGAAAATCCAAAAAAAAAAATTGTGATTCTTAAAAAAAAAAATTGACAATACATAAAAAAATATGAAAATGTCTATACATTGACGACATGAATTAATTTAATATCTGAAAATATATAGAAATAATTATATATAATATAAACAAAAATATATTGCAAGCACTTCCATACATGATTGAATGTTTTTACTGAAGCTAAATTCTGTAGATCTTTCTAGAAACAAAACAAAAAATAACCCTCTTTTTGCAAGTAGAGAAAGGAAATATAAAAAAATACCTAAGGTGTGTGTCCTTCTCTTTCGCTTTAGTCTGTCTGCCTAAAGGTATATTTGTTTGCAATTTTTCCACATTCCATAAAAGACAACAATACAAATTTAGTTTAAAAATACACATTTTATTTTTAGTTTTATTAAAATGAAATATTTTATTTCGTCTTTAATTTAATTAACAATCAATTTCTTTGACAAGCGGGAAACAACACAATATTTAAGTTTATTATATCAACAATTGATAGGAATGAATACAAATTGTTGGTGACCTTTTGTATGAAAAACATATAAAAAAATCTTTCATGGTTGATTTTTGTATGCCTTACAAGAGTTGTAGCTTTTAGTCAAATTTTTCCCCGTGTCTGCTACATTTTAACATGCCGCAACATCTACTTCATTCTGCGTATATGAATGAATACAAATTATTGGTGTCCTTTTGTATGAAAAACATATAAAACAAATCTTTCATTGATGATTTTTGTATGTCTTACAAGAATTGTAGTTTTTAGTATAATTTTCCTCGTCTCTGCTACAGTTTGACATGCCTCGACATCTACTTTATTCTGCGTCTTCGTACACACTATTAATGTGCACAATTTGTTTAGCAAAATAAATTGGTAACACATTAGTAAAACATTAGTTCAAAAATGTTAAGTGCTGAATAAGTATAAATAAAATTTTAGCTGAAAACACAATTCAAGCAAAAAATTTGCTGAGAAATAGTATACTTGATTTACAAGACGTTTCACTAATTTTTCTACTAACTTATTTTTTTGAGTGTGTTTGCATTGTATAAAATTAAAATTTTAATCTACGTTAAATTTAAATTGAACTCGAAGTAATCGGACTCTAATTTCTAGCATTTGTTACACTCAGAATTGTATCGTATCAAATTATATCAAGCTCAAACTTAATCCATTTATATATAATTTGATCCACCATTTTTCGGATCAAATTTAATAGGATTAAATATAGAAACTTAGTATATTAAATATTACACCATACTAAAATCGTAAATTAATATTACAAGCCAGAAGGATTTATTTGTCCACTTTTCATTTTTCGGTCATGGTTGACCTTTCTATGGAAATGCCCATTTATTACAATGTTCATAGATTTTCGTTCAAAATAAATATTATGAAACCGTTTTCCCTGAGTGTAGTAGGTGTTGTTTTTTTTACGTTTTTCCCCTCCTTATATCCTTTGATGTAATGATGTTATGCCAAAGGTGTTGTGTTGGGTGATGCTACGTGTGCCTGGCATATTGTTTCAACAAGAATGGTCTCCTAATTGCTGGTCATTTATATTTGGTTTCTTGTATGTAGTAATGTGTTGAAATAGTCCATTGTGGTTCTTTTATTAATGTTTATGTTAATTTTTATTTAGGTTTTTTTATAGTAATTGTGTGGTCAAAAGTTGTTATACCCGATTAAAAAAATAATATGATGCAACAAAGAAATGTTTTGAATTTGATATATCTAATTAAATACAATTTGATCCGAAAAATGGTGAATCGTATTGTATAGAAAAAAAATTTATTAAGGGATTTTGTCCCAGGGATTCCTGGGAATCCCGCTCTTTTTTATTATTTCATAGAATTTGTAATATATATTAAAAATTTTTGATGATTTATTTGAAATTGAAACATCATCAATTTATTTTTTTCAAATTATTCTCAATAAAACAGTACGATCATGGAAAAACGCATATTTCGCTTTTTAAGGCCCCGTCGCTTAGGAAAGCGTGGTCGTAGAAGCGCAAAATTACACATGTGTTATATTCCAGTCATCTTAATTTAGTACAGAATATATTTTTATGTATTCATCAAATGGTTTTTAGCCAGGTTTGTAAAAAAAGAATTCAAATACTTTTTGTTCAACTATATATAAAAACGCACAGTATCAAGTGCACTGGGGGATATTTTTAAATTTTTTTATTTTTAATCTCTTAGATGTTTTAAACAAGTTTAAGCAATAAAACAAGTTGAATGCACAGTTTTTTCTTAATCTCGATTAATTTATCATCTAGAGTAAAAACTATTGCAATATTGCAAAAAAACAGCCAAAAATTAAAAAAAATATCCGTTTTCCCCATATAAACGCATGTTTCGATCTTTAAGGCCCTATCGGATAGGGAAGGCGTGGTCGTAGGCGCGTAAAATTTCACACGAGTTATTTTCAAGACAAATACAAAAAAATTAGAGGGTAGCGTCTCAACATTTCTAGCATTTAAACTTGTAGAACACCTTAAGGGACGCTCTAATATACACATAGAGAATACTATGTAGGTAAACCCCACTGATAATGTAGTTAAAAACAAATGAAATTTCACTTAAAGAAAAGACGACTTACGTTTCATTAAATTCAACTAACACTGTCATTTGTTTTTTAGTGTTTAAAAATCTACCACAATTGTATTTTAGAAATGTTGAGGTTAAAAAGTAGAATAATCGTTTTTCTCTAAAAATTATAAACGCTATTAATTTTTGTTTTATTTTTTTCAATAACAAAAATGTCAATTCATGAAACAGTCATTTGATGTGGTTTGTTTTTTTTTAATGAACTACAAGTTAGTAAAAAATGTAATTTGTTCTACAAATGACTGACATTTACATCAAATATAAAGAAACTGCATTAGAACACAAACAACTACATGATTTTAAAGTAGAAGTTCCCTGAGTGTACCATTGGTCGTCAACGTCAAAATTAGTAAACAAATATCTTATCCAAGTAATAGCGAAAGACGTACCGACTTTAGTTCTATTATTAATCGCTTCACTAGTAAATCGAGTTTTGACAGTAGTTCCGAAGATATAGACCAATTTAAAGATCAAATTTGGATTCAGGAGACAAACATCTATAAAACTTTTTAGAAATCAAATCTAACAAAATTGCTTAAATTTCCATACAAACAAAAAATAAAAAAGCTGACCAAAAACCTCATCTTTTTTATCTTTGACAACCAATGGGATATATATATATATATTAGGGCGGGTCGATTTGTAGGGAGTGAAAAAATTCACCAATTTCCCTATGATTTCCGTATTCTATGGGTTATTCCATGAAAATTTGCCAAAGAACCATACCTCTATCGTTAAAATCGAGTCCCCTACTTTTTGTTGGTAGATTTTTTCCCAAATTGACGTTCGTATGAAATATTACCTACACGTTCACATCCATAACTCAAAAACTATCGATCGGGTTTAATCGCCAGTAGGCGCGTTGGAAAGGTGAGCTCATTTTGATCAACCAACATTGGTCCAACGGTTCAAAAGTTACGGGGCATTTTTGTCCAAATTTTGGACCATTTTTCCATTTTTTTCATGATTTTGTCCAAGAATATTACTTTCATGGCCATTTTTTTGGCTCAATCCATTATTTAATTCAATTTACAATTCATAACGAAGAGTTTAAGCCCAAATTTATCGAATTCGGTTGATTAATTCATGCGATATTGGTAAAACAAAACAACACATAAAACCAACTTTTTGATTTTTGTTCCCTTTTTATTTTTTTTTTCTACAAAAATTCAAATTAAGAGATAATAAAGTATCTATTAACCTATTATCAAAAAAAAATATTCAATTTGAGTGTAGTAAAAGACAAAATGTGAAAAAAACATTATTTTTTCTGAAAGTCTTGTTTGCTTTCAAGTCTGGGTGTTTTCGTACGGCTTTCTAATGTCGTCGCCATAGCGCCTTCTACATTCTTTCCTGCAACTCGTTTAGCAGTGGCAGCCAGCAATTGGACATGTCTTTCCGTTGAGATTTTGGTTCCCTCAAAACAACTAGATGAGGTTCTTTAACCATCCTTGGATGCAACTTCTCATCAATTTTTTTCTACAGTTAGAGCATCATTTTTCCTGCCGTCGAATGAAAATGATATCAAATTCGAGCCATCATACCGCTTACGAAGTGCGTCTTGTCTCCATTTTTCTCTTTCTCTACGAAGTTTACTTTTATCCATGATGACAAGATTGTCATGAGCATCTTTTACGCCCAGGTCTTCCATCAGAGCTGTTGCCAATGCTGATCCCATTCTATCATGCACACCAAATCTGTCATACATCATTGCATAGTTTTTAGTATTGTATCTGGAAGTGTATGTTTGTGGTGGTAGAACTAATTCTGAACCTCCTCTCACATCAACTTCCATTTCGTCATAATGTGGTTCGTATGTAGGATCGTTGCTCACTGGGATTGTTGGTATAGTCGTTGGTATCGTCTCTTCACTTCCACTATCGTGTTCCGGTATCGTTTGTATTCTGTCATTATATTGATCGCGCATGAAATCTTTTAAGTTTTCTGGGATAGATCCACATGAGCAGTCGTTTTCTTTCAAGTTGCATTTACATTTTCCAATGTTGAATAATTGGTTTGTTGATTCTACGAATTTTTTGAATTCTGTTGCGCGTTTTACTCGTTGTTTATCTGCATTACTATATGCGTCAAGCAAATTATTCAATTTTCTAATGATGCTACGTTTGAGTATAAGTTCATTATTAAGTTGATTCCAAATTTCTAACAATCTGTCTGCTACTTGGGGAGTAAATCTTTTATACGAAAACATTTTGCTTTGGGCTTTTGAACGTTCGGCCAAGAACAAATAGTACTTCAATATATCTCGTTTAGTTGACAGATTAATATCAGGTAATTCACAGGCCACGCCAAAAGAAAAAACATCATGAGAGACCAAATGTTGCAAACTACTGCGTTGGGTATCTGTTGGATTTTGCGATGAACCAGGCTCTGAATCCATTTTTTAAACCGTCACTAAAAGAATTAAATATGTTTTTCATAGAATAATAATATAACTATTAACTATAATAGTTAGCAATGTTTTTACACTTACCTTTAAATCTTTTCTAAATTTCAAAATAGTTTGATTATTTGTTAGTTATTTCAAGTAACACTTCACTGAAATGACGCTCAAACAAAACTAGCATACACTGGAATATTATAAACAAACAAAAATAACAAACAAAAATAAATAAAGAAGTCTATAAAGAAACTAAAAGCAAAAAGAAATAAACAAACATAACACAGGGTATGCACCCTGTGAAAAAATATGCCAATAATGTAAAGCGGAAATCAGTCCAGTCGTAACGTAAGGTTCGTAAGCTTCGTAAGTCAAAAAAATTGAGCCAAAAAAATGGCCATGAAAGTAATATTCTTGGACAAAATCATGAAAAAAATGGAAAAATGCTCCAAAATTTGGACAAAAATGCCCGTAACTTTTGAACCGTTGGACCAATGTTGGAGATTTTTTTTTGTAAATTGATCAAAATGAGCTCACCTTTCCAACGCGCCTACTGGCGATTAAACCCGATAGTTTTTGAGTTATGGATGTGAACATGTAGGTAATATTTCATACGAACGTCAATTTGGGAAAAAATCTACCAACAAAAAGTAGGGGACTCGATTTTAACGATAGAGGTATGGTTCTTTGGCAAATTTTCATGGAATAACCCATATAATAAGGAAATCATAGGGAAATTGTCTAAAAATAAATCGACCCGCCCTAATATATATATATATATATATATATACCCATATTGTATCAGTGTCCTGCAATAAACAGAATGAGTCAATTCCAAATATCTGTTTCTTGAAACTCGAAGAATTGAACCATGTCCAACCGAAAGTTTGATCCCATATGTCCAATAGTGTTCGAGAAAATATGTACCAAAAATTATGAAAAAAAAAATTAACTTTTTTTAACTTTGGGGTCAACCTACTCGGATATGATCGGCTACATCTATTATTTGTCGATACACATCACATTTGTAAAATACGACAAAAACTAAAAACGGGGCAAATATCATACAGTTGTCTTCAAAGGGTTAAGAGACCAATTTAAATTTAAACCAAAAGTTAAATTTTAATTTTATATGCTTAACAATCAAAAATTGTATGTCAACCCGAAATTTTTGGACTTTGATATTTTAAATTTTTATGTCCATTTAAGATAATTTCAATAGATCTTTTCAATGAAAATGTTCAAATTGATCTTAAAATTTTGAGTAGAATGTTTTGTATTTTTTTTTTTCATGGGGCAATATATTGTTTTGTTTTGATCCCAAATATTAACTGAATTCTACCAATCCAATTATATATTGTCCGTCTATTAATGTATGGTATAACATAGCGTAAGAAAATTGTATCTTAGTATACGCGATGTCATACTTACTTATATTAAATTTCACAAAACTTTATCAAATTGTATAAGATTATATAATATTATTTTTATTCGGGTAGTGTCAAATACATACAAATATACGTGATGTCATACTTAACTATATTAAATTTTACAAAACTTAATCACATTATATAATATTTTATAATATTATTTTTAATCGGGTAGTATCAAATACAAATATATTTTTGAAAAATTTTGAGTTCCCGATTAAAATTTTGAGTTCCCGATTAAAAAAAATTAAAATGATGCAACAAAGAAATGTATCAAATATGATATAGCCTTATATTTAATTGAAATAAAATTTGATCCGAAAAATGTTGGATCGTATTTTATATAAATGGATTATATTACATTGAGTTTGATATAATTTTATACGATTCCATCAGGCGCGGATCCAGTGGGAATGAAAATGTAATGTTAATCAAAAATACTCTGACTTCCCTCCCCAAAACCTTTTTCTGGTTCCGCGCCTGATTCAATTCAGAGAAAATAAATTTGTTAAATTGAATAAAGGGGGGGGGGGGGGGGGGGGTGGTATATTATGGTCTGGTTATTAAGAAACCAATTAAATTTTATTTGCCTAATAATCAAAAGTTTTTATTTCAAACTATAGTTTTTGGAGTTTTGATATTTTAAATTGTGGATCCAGGGGGAGGGAAAATGGGACATTTCCTCCTCCAAAATAAAAATGTGCAATACAAAAAACAAAAAAGAATAGAAAATTTATCAAAAATACTATAACTTCCAGCCCCAAAATCTTTTCCTGGATACGCGACTGAATTAAAATAAATTTAATAGATATTATCAATGAAAATGTTCGAGTTGATGTTAAAATTTTTTAAAGGAAATTGTAGATTTAAAAACAAAAACGTCACTTTTCCACAAAAATTTTTTTTGTTTTTTGATCATGGGGCAGTACAATGTTGTGCCGTTTTGAAAAAAATTACGGTGGCAAGTAAAATTGTTACTTACTATACATGATATTATACTTAACTATATTAAATTGTACAAAGCTGTATCATATTATACAAGATTATAAAAGGTCCGCCAAATAACTTTTTTTTTTTAAAAAAGGCTATAAAAAAAAAAACTACTGAATATTTCTCAAATTTCTTTTTCTTTTTTTATTTAAAAGTACAATCCTTCCGGTTAATAATGGAAAATAATTTCATTCAAATGGCTGCCTCGGCTGGCCATGCAGTAGCCTACACGATCGGTCCAATTTTTAAGCACATTATCGATTGTGTGCAGCTGTATTTCCTCCTCTTCAATTCTTGTGAACAAAAATTCGTTCATGGCCCGATAACGATCGCCATTGACTGTAACGGCCACTCCTTGCTCATTTTCGAAGAAAAATGGCCCAATTATGCTCCTGGACCAACATCCGCACCAAACAGTGACTCGTTTTGGGTGTATCGGCACACATTCTGCAACATTACCATGATTTTCAGAGTAATGTCGCAATATTTCCCAGCGTTGTGCAAGCGTATACACAACCATATTCGTTCAGCGGAAGGATAAAACTAATTATCTGTCGAATCAGACATGAGCTAAGTGTTACCATTCACGAAATAAGCACTAGTTGAAAAAAAAACGTTAGATGGCGGACCCTTTATAATATGGTTTTTATTCGGGTTTGTATAAAAAAAAATAATATATCAAAGTAAAAAACTATTTAATATTTTGGACTACACCTATGGTAGGACCTTTTCATAATTTAATTAATTTTAACTGGTGCCTAATACAAAAATATTTCCGATACTTAAATTGAAATACTAGTAACATTGAGTATAATGTATTTTCATTTCCTGCACTATGTATATTTTCAAACATATACAAACGGAAATGCTTAGAAAGTACTTACAGATTTGTTGCCAAAAAAAATCAACAATAATGAACAACCAAAAAGTTTGAAAATTGCAAAAACTACCGTATTATCATGTAAACCGGAAATTAAACAAGATTTAGTCGTGATCACTTTAAGTATAAACACACGAATAGTAATGGAAATTTTTTTTAAAACAAGAATGTGTAATTAATTGAAATATAATTTAATTAAAGAAAGAAACCCCAAATAAAATCGTAACCTCTAATGCACGATACCGCTATAATCGTTTGGCCGGCCTTAGCTTTTTCGCAATGAAATTTATACCACGTGTAGTAGGATGTCCCTAAAAAAACGATTTGTGGATTTTCGTTCGTTACATTCGCAGTTTCATTGCAAATGTTTCCCTATGCACAAATTCGATTTTTTTATTTTCATTTTGGAAAACGGTAACCCGTGCCGAATTTCGGCCCAAAATGTCCCATTTTGGAAAAAAGTGTATTATTGTTAAAAATTCCTAAATTTAAAAGAATTTAATTTTTTATTTCATTTAATATGCTCCAAATTATTCAGATATGGAATTCTGACTTCATCGGATATCATTAACCCACTTTAGCGTGGAATCCAAAATGACCCGCAAATAAAAAATCAAATCAAATAAAAATAAAAATAAAAAATCAAAGCAAATAAAATAAATTAATTTTAAAGATTTTTTAAAATGCCTGATTTGGAGAAGACGATTGGTATTTTTATAATATAATAGTTGTAATTAAGGAAAAATAAAAATAAATTAAAAAAATTATAATTCGTGTTTGTGTGTGGACTCCTTTCCAGGACAATTTATAGATCAACAATAAAAATTCACTATTAACCACTCACAAGGTACAGTGCAAAAATTCGCTTAATATATATGCTCGACATATGTTGAAAAACGAATAAAATCTTCAATGTTTGATATTCCTTCACTTGCAATGTAAAGGATAAAATATGATGACATTTGAAAATAACTGCCAGTCAAATTTTCAACTTAATTAGTTGAACTGGCAACTGTGGTAATAATTAACAGAACTAAACATAGCTTTATAGAAAATAAGTTCGCAGTAAATTTCGTCATACTCAAACTAAGTCACGGTATGTTTTTAACTTAACTAGTTGAGTTAAATAGATGATGTTTACAATTTAACACTTTAAGGCACGAAGAATGTTGATGAAGGCCGTTGCGGGCTAGAAAGGTAACTCCATTCATGCAGGTGTCAAATAACTTTTTTTCTAAATGTTTTTTCTGTTAATTAAAGTAAATTATCACAAATAAAATTATAATTTTTCTGTTAATATGGAAAAAATATTCATGATCTTTAACCGAACTAACCAACAACTCACATTAATTTTTTTATCACAAATTGAACAAAATTTGACTATTTTCATCAAAGTTGGCATAATTTTAGGAAAAATATTTCTTTTAGGAAAAATATTTCTTAAATATGATTAGACTACACTCAACAAAATAAGTTAGTAGAAAGGTTAGTAAAACGTATTGTAAATCAAGGATACTATTTTTCAGCAAATTTTTTGCTGAAATTATGTTTTCAGCCAAAATTTTAGTTATACTTATTCAGCACTTAAAAGTTTTGAACTAATATTTTACTAATGTTTTACTAATTTATTTTGCTAAAAAAATGTGCTACATATAAGCACACATTAAAAGTGTGTACGACAACCAAGATACATGCAAATGAAGTAGATGTCGCGGTATGTCAAGATGTAGTAGATACTACCAAATTATACTAAAAAGTACAACTATTGTAAGACATATAAAAAATCAACCATGGAACCATTTTGTATCTGTTTTTCATACATAATAAAACAAAAAGACGCCAACAATGTGTACCGTATAGATATAAATTGCGGATTGAAAAACCTTAAATTTTGTGTTATCACCGCATTGTCGAAGTAATTGTCTATTAATTAAATAAAAACAAATAAAATATTTAAATTTAATAAAGATTAAATGTGTATTTTTAAACTAAATGATTATAGTGATTATTAATGTAATGTAGTCTAATTGCAAACAAATATATGTACGGACAAGTGGACAAAATAAAGCAAAAAACAAGGACACACATCTTACGTAATTTTGTATGTTGCCTTTTTCTTATTACAAGAAAATGTTTGTATATTTCATATTTTGTTATTTAGGTTTGTTTAGTTTCTAGAATGCTGCCATCACTTAGACAACCATTGGTGTAAATAATTCATGTCGTCAATGTGGGATTATGAACATTTTTATATTTGATATTGTATTGTAAATTACTTTTTAAAGAATGACTATTTTTTTAATATTTCCAGCAAATAAATTAACTAAAGTATAATTTTTCTACAAATTTTTTGAGTTTTTTTCAGTCTACTAATTGTTAGCAATAATTTTATTAACTTTTAGCAAGGATTTTTTAATTTTGAATCCACTAAGTGTTAGCAAAACTTTTGCTGAATCTACTAATGTTGTTGCTAAAAATCAGCTCGCTGATTTTCAGCAAAAGATTTTGCTGATATAAGCAATTTTTTTGCAAACACCCTCCTGACCGAAATTTTGCTGACTCAGCAAAAATTTTTACTGACTACACAATTTTTTTTTTTTGAGTGTATAAATATCTTTACAATTATTTAAAACATCTTCAACGCTTAGTGGCCTGGACAAAAAAGGCTCATTAAAAATATTTAATATTATAACTAGCGGATCCCGTCGTGCTTCGTTACACTCAAAAAAAAAGTTTGTAAAATCAGCAAAAAATTTTGCTGAGTCAGCAAAATTTTAGTCAGAAGGGTGCTTGCAAAAAAATTGCTAATGTCAGCAAAATCTTGATTTTTAGCAACAAAATTAGTAGATTCAGCAAAAGTTTTGCTAACACTTAGTGGATTAGAAATAAAAAAGCCTTGCTAAAAATTAATAAATTTTTTGCTGAATTTTAGTAGAATGAAAAAAACGCAAAAAATTTGTAGAAAAATTGTAATTTAGTTAATATATTTGCTGAAAATCATAAAACATATTTTTGTGATTCTTTTGAAAATAATTCACAATAATTACGATATATAAAAATTTTCATTTTCCCACATTGACGACTTGAATTAATTTAATATCTGAAAATATATAGAAATAATTATATATAACATAACAAAATTTTCTTTAAACTACTTACATCAATGGTTGTCTAAATGCTGTTTTCTTTTAAAGGACGCAACTGCCGAAGGTAATTATAGAAACGAAACGAAAAAAACAACCCTTTTTTTGCAATACGAAAAAGCAACCAAAAAAATCTACTTAAGATGTGTGTCTTTGTCTTTCGCTTTACTTTGTCTACATGTCTATATATGTTTGTTTGTTTGCAATTTGACCACACTAATCTATAAACATTAAGTTTAGAAATACATATTAAATTTAAATATTTTATTTTGTCTTTTATTTAATTAATAGACAATTATTTTCACAAGCCGGTGACAACGCAAAATTTAAGTTGTTTTAGTCCTCAATTTTGTTTTATGTATGAAAAACAGATACAAAAATCTTCCATGGTTGATTTTTTTATATGTCTTATTAGAGTTGTACTTTTTAGTATCATTTTCCTCTTCTCTACTACATCTTGACATGCCGCGACATCTGCTTCATTCTGTGTATATCTTTCAATCTGGTTGTCGTCCACACTATTAATGTGCTTATCAGCACAACTTTTTTTAGCAAAATAAATTAGTAAAACATTAGTATAATATTAGTAAAACATTAGTTCACAACAGTTAAGTGCTAATTAAGTATAACAAAAATTTTAGCTTAAAACAGAATTTTAGCACAAAATTTGCTAACAAATAGTATACCTGATTTACAAGATGTTTTACTAACTTTTCTACTAACTTATTTTTTTGAGTGTACGCATGAATATTAACATTGAATCAAATTCATTGTTTTTTTTTTATTTGTTGTTATTTTTTTTTTATTTGGACAAAATCAAATGTTGACATGAAAAGTCATAATTCACGAACGCGTTGACCGATTTCGTGCAAACTTTAGATAAGCCTCTACACGACCATACGAACAAATCCTAAAAATTTAATCCAATGCGGTTTGACCGTTCGTAAGTTATAAAAAAAAAATCCTATTGATAAAAATTATTTTATGTAATTTGATTCATATAGGATTAATGTTTCCACTTTTGACAAAAAAAAAAAAAACATACCCACACACCCACTAGGAAATTTACAGAACAACTTCTTTCGAATTTTGTTTAAATTTGAATATGTGGCAAACGGTACTAAGCTAACTAACAAGCGAAATACTTTATCGTACCAATCATACTTTTAAGATTTTAAAAGGTGAGGTCAAAAATGGGCCAAGTTTTCGTTTTTTGCGTTTTTTTTCACATTTGCTCAAAAGAAATTATACAAAAATGGTTATCAAATTAAAGACATTTTAAAGATCTATCTAACGATTTTCCTAATATAAAGAAATATTTGCTTACGTGTTTTCCCCCTACACTCAAATAAAAAATTTAGTAAAGTCAGCAAAAAATTTTGCTGAGTCAGCAAAATTTTTAGTCAAGAGGGTGCTTGCAAAAAAATTGCTAATGTCAGCAAAATCGTTTGCTGAAAATCAGCGAACTGATTTTTAGCAACAAATTTAGTAGATTCAGCAAAAGTTTTGCTAAAACTTAGTGGATTAGAAAATAAAAAAAAACCATTGCTAAACATTAATAAAATTTTTCCTGAATATTATTAGACTGAAAAAAACTCAAAAAATTTGTAGAAAATTTTTTACTTTAGTTAATTTATTTTGCTGAAAATCATAAAACATATTTTTGTGATTCTTTTTAAAATAATTTACAATACGTTACAAAATATAAAAATTTTCATACTCCCACATTGACGATATGAATTAATGTAATATCTGCAAATATATAGAAATAAGTATACATAACATAAACAAAATTATCTTTCAACTACTTACATCAATGCTATCTTTTAAAAGAACGCTAATGCCGCAGAATTATGGAATTATACAGGCACGTAGCTAGGAATTTGTTTCGGGGGGGGGGGGGGGGGGGGGGGGCTTTTCGATTTTTTATTTTGATTATATATTTTTTTTCCACACTAGGGTAACAGCTTTGTTTTTTTTTTTTTTTTTTTTTTTGTTTGCTAAAGTTTAACCTACACGTAATGGGCAATCATGTATTAATAATAGAAATCGCCCTTCTCAACAAAAACCTCCCGCACATAAAGTGCATTTTTTCATTTTTTACATGTTGTGTTCATTATTTTGCGAATTTTGATGTCTATATCGCGAAACAACGCTTTAATCTGTTTGATCACAATCCGCGAAACACGTCAAATTTGAAAACGTTTGTGTACTTTAAGTTGGATATGCATCGTTATTGTCTATTTACGTTAAATTTTTAGCTAAATATTAATTTTTAGTTTAATTAAATAAAAAAAGGATTATGCGGAAAACTTTTTGAAAACCGCGAAAAATAAATTGCGTTACTTTATATTTTTATGTGCTAATATACGTCTAGGCTAGCTAAAACTTTATAAATGTAAAAAAAAGTAAAAAAGTTTCAACTTCTAATAACCCGATAAAAATTAATATGATGCTTTATATAATCATACGAAATTTAATATGAGTCTTAATACAGTTTTATCCGAGAAATGGGCATAATAATTAAATAACATCTGAATACAATTTAATACGATTTTATATAGCGGTATAAATTTATATCTGAACTGATACTGATATATACAAAATAAGCTATAGTTGTGTTCGGTTTTTGATTTTAAAACGTCATGAAAATCCGAAATATCTCTTAATCCTTTTAGACTTTAGCTAAATTTGTAACAAATTCCATAGCATTTGGATATTTTATTATATTCAAAAACAAAAAAAAAAATATAATTAAAATGAAGATTTTGTGGAATTAATTAACTTACACAATTGATTACAAACACGGAAAAAACGTTGAAACTAAATTTAGAGTTTTAGATTGAAAAAAATTTTAGACTATATTAAGAACTCATAATGTTATAAATGAAACAAATTCTTTTTTTAGGGTTAAGAACCAGAAAGAAATCAATTCAAAAGACAAAAATTGGGGTAAATTTTGTGTATACAATTATACATAAAATGATACAATTAATTGTACTATTGTATTGTTGTAAAACATATTTATATCCAAAATATGATTGACAAATTTTCTAGTGTGACTCTGCATGGAGTAATATACAATTTTATCCAAAATAAAATTGTGTTTTTTAAAATATGATATGATATCAAAATATATATTATTTTGCAATGTCTAAGTATATAAATATAACGTAATTAGTAATTGGATTAGTTTTAGCGTATTCTAAATGCAATATACAATTATACGCAACTATATATGACATCATATTAATTTTTTTCTACGAAATTAATTGTATATTTATATAGTTATCTCCGTTTTAACTCGGGAAATTAAAGATTTATAACCGTCCAAAAAACAATTAAATTTAAAAGGCAAATATCCTATATAAATTGCCTGACACAAGGAAGCTTTTCCTTTAAATTTTCCCTTTAAAGGTTCCCTTTAAAATTAATGAAATTCGGATAGGTGATAAAGCAGCAAAAATATATGAAAAACGTATTTGTTTTTAAAATTGTTATAGCACAAAGACTGGTTTAAAATGTCGCATTTCAAGGAGAGCCGATAGAAATTTGTTTACATTTAGTCTAAAAAAAAAATTGAGAAAATTTGAGTCACATTGAACCACGTTAACACATTATGCATATCGATCAATGTTTGAGGCTTAAATTTGTTTAAAAAAATTAAAAAAATATATGAGATATCGTAATATATATCGTAAAAAAAATACTGAATACTATGTTATCAGATGCGTGCGTAGCAAACCAAATTTAAATAAAAAGATTGCGCTGTAAGTAAAGTAACGACTTCTACGACACATGTAAACTTAATTTTGAGTCTTAGTGGTATCTCCATTTTAAAAGATTATGTCAAAATAGACAGACAAAATCATTGTCAAAAAAATTTCAATTAAACTGTTGTTCGATTTCAAACTTACTTTCAATTAACTGTTTAATTGAAAATGAATTTGGTTTAAAAAAAATTTTCAGTTTTTATAACGTATAATAACAACATTGAAACAAATGCAAAAATTTTAAAAAGTCGCCAAAATTAAAAAAAAATCGTTTAAAGTTGAAAATACGCGTTTCTTTAATTTTGGTGATTTTTTTTAATTTTTTTTTTCGAATTTTGGCGTTTATTTTGGGAGTTTTTTAAATTTCTGCAATTTTGAGGATTGTTTTTTAAATTTTGGCAATTTTTTTTTCAAATTTTGCGATTTTTTTCAAATGGTCTCGATTTTTTGAAATTTTGGCAATTTTTTATAATTTTGGTGATTTTTTTAAATTTTGTAATTTTTCCCAAGTAAACAATATTCAATTAAATTTTTAATAAATGTAATTGAAAATAATATTAATTAGATACAAATTATTTTAGTTGTTACTACAATTGCATCAACACGACCGAATTCAGTAAAACTTTTGCTGAATCAACAAATATCTTAATTAAAACTCAATTTTAGTTTTTTCTGTGTAGACATATTTAATTTTTAGTTTGCATTGCCTCAAACAATTTTTTGATTATATTTTAAGTCAAAGACTTCGAAATCTCTTATGAAATGATTTTATTTATTACTTTTTGTCGAAAATTAACTCTAACAATGATAGCCGCCCATTTGCAGGCGATGTTTTCTAACGAAATTTTAAGATTCGAATCATATAAAACTATTTCCTATTTGATCCTAGTCAAAAATAAATATTTTCATATTAAATTTATCAATAACATTGTTACTTTCTAACGAATTGTATTAAGTTTTTAAATTTGTCAAATCATTTCGGGGGGGGCTCTAGCCCCCAAGCCCCCCCCCCGCCTAGCTACGTGCCTGGAATTATAGAAACGAAAGGAAAAGGAGAATTATAGAAACGAAAGAAAAAGGAAACAATAAGAAAAGCAAATCTACCTAAGATGTATGTCTTTGTCTTTCGCTTGATTCTGTCTACCTGCTGTATATTTGTTTGCAACTTGACCACTCAATTTGACTACAAATACACATTTAATATTTTTTAAATTTAAATAATTTATTTTGTCTTTTATTTAATTAATATACAATTACTTTCACAAGCCGGTGAAAACGCAAAATTTAAGTTGTTTCAATCCACAATTTTGTTTTATGTATGAAAAACAGATACAAAATCTTCCATGGTTTATTTTTTTATGTGTCTTACTAGAGTTGTACTTTTTAGTATAATTTTCTTCGTCACTACTACATCTTGACATCTAATTATTTCTGCGTATAACTTTAATTCTGGTTGTCATTCACACTATTGATGTGCTAATCAGCACAATTTTTTTTAGCAAAATAAATTAGTAAAACATTAGTAAGCTATTAGTAAAACATTAGTTCAAAACAGTTAAGTGCTGGCTAAGTATAACTAAAATTTTAGTTTAAAACATAATTTTAGCAAAAAATTTTGCTGAAAAATGGTATACCTGATTTACAAGATGTGTTACTAACTTTTCTACTAACTTATTTTTTTGGTGTAGAAGATTGTAAATTAATACAAAAAAAAAATCCTATTGATAAAAATTATTTTATGCAATTTGATTCATATGGGATTAATGTTTCCACTTTTGATAAAAAAAAAAAAATACCCACTAGGAAATTTACAGAATAACCTCTTTCAGATTTTGTTTAAATTTGGACAAGTGGTAAGCAGTACTAGACTAACTAACAAGCGAGATACTTTATCGTACCAATCATACTTTTAAGGTTTTAAAAGGTGAGGTCAAAAATGGGACAAGTTTTGCGTTTTTTTTTTCACATTTGTTCCAAAGAAATTATACAAAAATGGTTATCAAATTAAAGACATTTTAAAGACCTATCTAACGATTTACTAATTATGAAGATGTATATGTCTACGTGTTTTCCCCCTACAAAGTATACAAAATTTACGAAAATCTGAATGAAGCATGGTTGGCAAACACTACCTTTTCATTATAACGATAGTTACCGATTTTGTAAATAAATTTTTTAAAAACAGTTAAAAATAAATTAAAAAATGTAATTGCTTTAAACGGAAAATAATTAGTTCTTTTTTAGCTAATTTTCAGTTAGTTTAATGTGGTATATTCAGTAGAATTTATGGATAAAAATGTTGAAAGTGAAGTAACCACTCGTTGTTAAATTTAAAAATTTAATTTTCTAATATCTATTATCAAGAACATCAATAAGTTTCTAAATAATCATTTATGGCTATTGCATAGATTATGAAATTGTAATAATGGTTGCAATTATATTTTATGATGGGGGCCACGTAGTTTATTGTCATCAACCAACCTTTGATAGAGGAACCCAAGTGAATAATGGATAAAGATGACATACAATATTCTATACACATCTACACATACACATGAACTTATTTCCTATACATATACAATGAAATCTTAACAATATGAATATGTACCGTATGTCATAAAGTTCAAAAGACAAAGTACACTGAGAAAAAAATGTAATTATAGAAGTAAGAAATATTGACAAATTTAAACTATCGTGTCTAGAACAAAAGAATTTATAAAAACAAAAATTTTACAAATTAAATTAAACCTGGTTAAAACGAACAGCACCAACATATCCTTAAACTGACCATTAAAGTTTCTTTCAGTGTTTAACGAGGTAATATTCTGAGTAGTGTTGCTATTGTTTCCTGCATTGAATATCATTTTTTTTTTTTTTTCTATAACAAATTTTTTTTTAAATATTATAAATTCATATTCATGGTGATTATGTTCTATTGAATTTTTGTAGCTTGAATTATTTACAACCACATTTACAATAATACACACACATACATGCAGACCAGGGTTATAACCAGGGACCGGAAGTTAATGCAAATGCATGTTTTTTTTCTCAAGTCTGAAAACCGAGTAAACAAAATATCTTTGGGAATCAAAAAATTTGCGTTAAAATGGCATCGATTTGTTATTGCATATTTATGTATAATATTTTGCTATAAATACATAATTTTGCGTGTTTTGCTCAAATGCATATTTATTTTAAATACAGATAAAACACTGTACCAAAATACGTTATAAAGTTTGCCCTGTGGCGATGTCTCAACTAAAAACGCAAAAGTTGGCAACACTGAAACGTTGTGCAATAGAGACGGAGGAAATTAAAAAAAAAAACAAAAATCTAAAAATAGAATATTTGTGTTTGTTAGTGTTGTCACTTCTGAAGTAAATAAAGCCAAGCAAATAGGAAAGAAAACTGCAATTTAGCTGCATTACATTCGAGGCCATACTTGAGTGTGATCGCTAAATGGTTATAACTTGGCATTGTTACGTTTGTAATGTAAGAAGAAGCGCAGGTTTGATTCTTACAGCCGCAGGTTGTTGAAAAATTTATCATATAGAGACAATCTGACAATTATAAGACACAAATAATAATACAATTTAAATAGAAAATCACTGATGACGCCTGTCCAAAGAAAAAAAATAAAAATGTCGGAACTAATCTAATCTGACTTAAAAATAAATAGTGTTTATAATTTTTAGAGAAAAAAGTTTATTCTTCTACTTAACCTCAAGCTTTTTTAAAAAAAATATTATAATACAGGCCATATTTGTTAGACGTTCAAAACTTTAGTATTTTTGTAGACGGCAAAGAAGTCTTTGAAGCATTTTTAACAAGATATCTAGGTGTGTACCTTAAAAGAAATATATCATGATATATCTATAATTGAAATCAAAAATTGTGTCTGGTATTGGTTTGATTTATAAATTTAAAAACAAATTCAAAAAAATTCCTTATCTACCAAGCACAGATACACAGTCATTTAAACTATCTACCGGTAATATATGGTTTTAAGAAAAGCTATAAGTCTTTACAAAATCTTCAAAAACATCAATCATTTAAGAAGAATCTTATGTCTATTGATTGTTTTTTTGTAAAAAATTCAAGGTTTGTTTTTTAATTCCACTTTTTTTTGCCCTCGCTTTTTGTAAACAAACCAATAATCCGATTTCGCTAATATTTTGTATACATAATTTGGAGACTTCTTAAAAGATAATTTGATCCAAAAGAAGTTCACTTTTAAAAATAAAAAAAAGTTGTAAGTGATAATCTGTTTGGGAATTATTTAACTATAGTTGTATAGTTGTGAAATTTCATACAAATTTTAAACCGAGAAATAAAAGTTTTCAAAAACTACAACGTTTTGGTTGCAGTATAAATGTAGTACTAAATACGTTACAAAATATAAAAAATTTCATACTCCCACATTAGGGTTGCCATTCGTACTGTTTTAAACAGTAGATGTACTGTTTTTTGAAAAATGTACTGTTTTATTCACAACACCTAAAACAGTACGCAAAAGTACTGTTTTTTTGGATTTCTACTGTTTTTGTACTGTTTTTTTGTATATTTTACATATTTTTACATAAACAAGTTTTTTTGCGTGTACAAAGAATATATATTTTTTAACCATGTTTTTTTTGTGTGTACAATAGTTTTTTATATAAATTTTTTGAATCTCCCTGTATTAATTCCACTTCGTTTCTTGTACATATATAAGTTTGGTTTGTTTACTTTTAAAGCAATGGATGTTTGCAAACACAATTTTTTTTCGTGACACTGCCCAATGCAAAAAGTAATGGCGTCCAAACTAATAATTTTAGCCAATTTGACGAAATTTAGTCAATTTTACTTCTTTAGAGGATGTAAACTTGACGAAATTTTGTTGATTTGAATAAAATTTGTTAAATCTTAAAAAAAAAATTGACAAAATTTCGTTAAAGATCTACAAAAATTTTTTAGTTGATTTTACCTACGCTATTTGGTTCGGTGTATTAACTTATTTTAAGTAAATATGTGATGTATTGAAGTAAAAGTTATGTTAACAATAAATACAAAAATGTACTGTTTTTTTTTTTGAAAAGTACTGTTTTTTTCATCAATGTACTTTTTTTTCACTTTTCAAATATGGCAACCCTATCCCACATTGACGACATGATTTAATTTAATATATTAAAATACATAGAAGCAATAACATAAACAAAATTATCTCTCAACTACTTACATTGTTGTCTAAATATGGCATCTTTTAAAGGAAGGGAAATGCAGTAATTCTAGATACGAAACAAAATATGACAGATACAGGAATTTTTGCAATAAGGAAAAGGAAACATGAAAAATTAACTAATATGTGTGTCCTGTCTTTCGATTTAGTCTATCTACCTGAGCGTATATTTGTTTGACCGCACTATATGAATATCACTATACATGAATATCACTGAAAATCACTATTAACATTTAGTTTACAAATACACATTTAATCTTCACTAAATTAAAATATTTTATTTTGTCTTTAATTTAAATAATAGACAATTACTTTGACAAGTCGGTGACAACACACAATTTAAATTTTTTGAATCCACATATCAAATACAAAATCTCTCATGGTTATTTATTTATTTTTTTTTTTTTGATACTGTCTGCCTCCGGCAGTGTTTCACTTACATTTGGAGTAAACTTTCGCGAATTGTTTCCTTGGAAATGCGAAATTTTCTGGCGAACTTACGATTTGATGCTCCAATTTGATTAACCACCGATTTCTTCAATTTAACAAGCTCTACTGCGTTCATTTTTTTTGGACGTCCTATCTTTTTTATACCGGTGATGCGACACCATTTTTAAACCGTTTGAATATGGAATACGTGGAACTTGTTCCATAAGGAAATGATGTAACACTTCGTTCATTTTATTGGACGTCCTATCTTTTTTATACCGGTGATGCGACCCCATTTTTAAACCGTTTGAATATGGAATACGTGGAACTTGTTCCTTAAGGAAATGATGTAACACTTCGTTTTTTGGATTCCGTCCAAGCATGTCTTAGGCTTTTTTTCATTACGAATTTTTTCATTTTTGAATATTTAGTTACAATAATGCTTATAATAAGTCTGTTCGTACTTTTCCAGAAACTCCCATTAAAAATTACTCAGTAACAAAATTACAGAGAGTAAGACAAACTTCCAAAAAAAAAAGTAAACGAACGGAAATTTTGTAAGAATTTTTAAAATAGATAAAACAGCTGATTTTAAATACCAATTATTAAAAAAAATCAACTGGTCACTATGGAAAAGATAAAAGTTAATTTAAATTGTCGACCAGAAATAATTTTGAATGTTTTTTAACTTTTTCTTCCATAGTTAATTCCATAATATTTTTCTTATGCGGCCCGGTAGGCTAGATGGTAGCGTGCCTGATAATCAGTGCGGGGTCGTGGGTTCGATTCCCACCGGAGGCACTGGTCTGTTTTCGATACAACTCGCCGAAAGACAAAGAGCTAGTGCTCGGTTAGAGTAATAGGATATAATTTGTAAGTATATGGTTATTAATTAAAAAATAAAATAAATAAATAATTATTTTTCACTTCAAATCCCTAAATAATTAAAATTTAATATAATATTTGTTTTTGTTTTTGTTTACTAAAAATACAAGCATATTTTTTAAATCATGTTTTTTTTTCTTCTTACAAATTTTTACTAGCAAAAATGTATCCAGTAAAAACTTGTAAGTTCTTTGGCATCAAACTGTCACTTTACCCTCTCTTTTAACTAGTTTTTACTGAGTACTTGTGTAAACGAACTCCTTCCAGTAAAAACTTGTACAAATTTGTACAAATTTTTCTGTTATTGAACTTAGTATAAGATTTTTTTTTTTTGAAGAGAAGCAACAACAGTCAGGAAATTCTTCATATTTGTTAATGTGTTGTTTTCTTTGGAAAGGGAAAGATGAAAGGCTTCAAACATGGCAGCACTGTAATTGCGTGAGATGATAAGTCTTAAAACAGTTTTTGCTCGCCACCTAATAGAGAGTTGGCGAACTCATTGAAGCTTTTTGGTTCATATCCCTGATTCATTATTTTACTTCGGTCAGGTTCGGCGCTATGGGAACACCGAAGGTGGGCGCTGCGATCCATATGAGGAAAAAAAACGCATACATATTATTTTTCTAAATTGATGTTGTCGTCACCGGGAATCGAACCCGGGACTATCTGAGTAAAAGTTCAATGCGCTAACCATTACACCACAACGCCAACGGGCATTCATTTTGAATAAAAAAACATGCCTACTCAGCAGTAATTTATATTTTAATTTTGTCCATTTACTTAGTTGCCATAGGTTACGTCTAGAATTTTGAGACACCCCAGTGGTGATAGATACACATTTTGCAAAAAAAAAAAAAAAAAACAGTTATAGCCCTAATGCAGCCATATATACATATTTGGATTATATACAATAAATGATGAATGATGATATACCACATCATACATAATAACATGCAGGGATACCACAAATCGTTGGTTAGCAATTGCATTAGTTCAACAAAAAGGCAACAACAACATCATCGACATAAAAGGAAGCTTTAGAAAAGAAATACCTTTGTAGGAAAAAAAAAAAACTAAATATGTTGATGCATATGTATTAATTTGTATAATATTCGCAATCAAACATAATCAATATGTATGTGTTGTGTGTGTGTATTTGTGTTTTTTGTCATGGTCCTGGTTGGCTGGCTTGCGGATGTTGGTTTTTAATACAAAACGTGCTGGTAAAGATGCATAAAATTGCCTTTTGGCAATTTAATTTGTTTTTACATTTTATTCTATTTTAGATTTAATGATGACGCCAACGGTAACCAGCAAGTCAAAAACTTAAAAATTGTATTTAGTGAAACCGTATTCGAACTAAAACTTCAGTCCGCTAGTCGAAAGAGTGCATAAGAAACATTAGGACGAAAAGAAGCTGAATTCAAAATCACTTATAATTCCAGGTAAAAATGTTTTTTATATGAAATTCGATTAATATTTTGAAAGCTATTTATTTTCCTTTGAGCGAAAAGGAATTTAACTCATTAAGGATCCGTGGAATGTATTTCAACCAAACTTTGCAGATATATGAGATAATTCAAAAATGTTCGACTCCATTGAAACTGATTTTAGATGTCTCTTATTTTTCAAGGTTTTTGAATTGAGAGGAACGATGGGCAGTATTATACTTAGAAACTAGGACATGCAAAGTTTCACGTTCAAAAGTCCCCACCTAAAGAATTGAGGGATATTTAAAAGTCAAAAAATTAAAAAAATTCCTTGAAACTTACAAGAGTTTTTTCATTTCTCACGAGTAAAAAAATATATATGGTGGCTTATAATGGTGAATACAATTGGCATATAATTGGTGAATACAATTATATCTATGTAGATAAAATTGGATATCATTTCTTCAAATTACACAGAACTCGCAGTACACAAAAAAAAAAATGTTCCAAACTTTTTTCAATTACATCGTTTAGTTAAAAATTTTAAAAGCTGTCAATTAAAAACTAATTGAATATTTATCCAATAGAATTTGTAAGGTTAACATTGAAAACTATTTTTCAGAGCCTTATATTCAGACTTCAGGAGTACCACAAGGTAGTATCTTGGGGCCACTTCTTTTAATTTATTTATTAATGACATTTCGTCGTGTTTTAATAAAACCAAATTTCTTTTATATGCTGATGATTTAAAAGTATTTTATAAAATTTCCACATTTCTTGATGTTTTTGATTTACAAGCGGATTTAAATAATCTTCTTGTATGGTGCAATTTAAATAGGCTTTATTTAAATCTTAGTAAATGCCTCCATATGTCGTTTTTTAGGTCATTAAATCCAATTCATGCTACTTTTTATATTGGTGATTATAATTTGGAATCTGTGGATTCAACTCTTGATCTGGGTGTTGTTTTTGACTCAAAGTTGTCGTTTGGGCTTCATGTAGACTATATTGTTCCAAAAGCTTACTCTATGTTAGCTTTCCTGAAAAGAAATTGTGCTGACTTTTCCGATCCAACTACATTAAAGCTAATTTATTCTGCCTTTGTCAGATCAAAACTGGAGTATGCTGCCATAATATGGGCTCCTCATTGTGGTACTCACATCGCTCGTATTGAAAGGGTGCAAAGGAAATTTGTCAAATTTGCAACCTCGTCGTTTAGGTTTACTGATCCTATACCCTCTTATAGATCTAGAGGTCTACTAATAGGTTTAGAAACCCTTGAATTTCGTAGGTTACTGCAATCTGCTTTATTCGTTTTTGATATTATAAGTGGTGCTATTGATTGTTCTGAGTTGCTTTCCCGTATTAATTTTCATGTTCCACCAAGAAGATTAAGGTTTAATTCTATTTTTGATGTACCACTACATCGTACCAATTATGGGCTTAATAGCATTTTAACCCGTACTTTTATTCAAATGAATGAGATTAATAATAAACAGCTAATTACTTTAAAGCAACAAATTGAGTTTTGGACATCAAAAACTAGCTTTAAACAACAATTATATTCCATTATGATGGATTTAGGAATTTAAATAAATAATGTAAATATTAAGATTATTATAAAATTGTTATATCATAGTCTGTAAGGATTTATGTATCCATAGACTGAATAAATTGAAATGAAATGAAATGAAATTAAATAATTGCTCAAATTCGTAACGCTCTTGATATTTTTGTATACTATCGTTCAAAAGCATTTAATAATAAAAAAAAACAAGCTGATATCAACATATCGAGGGCCTATATTCAATTTCCTATATCTTAAATTTTCACGAAACGCGTTTTTCATGGCAAAATATTTAGTAAACTATGCCTCATAGGTGGTATCAATTTCAAAGTAGAAGCATATTTGTTTACAATGTTATTTGCATTTTGTTATTTCTCTATCTTAAACAATTAATTTTTGTAAATTAAAAATCCTCTATCTCTTCATTAATAATCCTCTATCTCTTCATATAATAATTATGCATGCAGGTAACGAATCTGGACAAATTTCTTAAATCGTTTTTAACGGATAATTTTTTCTATTACTGACCTAATATCCGGGAATTCGAAAGGAGATAATTTTATGTATTTATATTGCATCTTCAAGGAAATTTGAAGGAAATTTGAAGAAAAGAATTACCTTTATCCAGTTAAGAAAAATAGCCGTTTATAACTTTGTCCATAATGACCAACTTAACTATTTAACTGCGTAATCAAAATAAAATAAAAAACTTCGCTGGTAACGTCGAAATGAAAAAACAAATGCTGTACTTATTTAGAGTGGACGGGGACAGGATAAGGTTTTGATAAAACGTATATATACCTCTTACGCAGCAGAGAGATTAAAGAAGCACAAGCATCTCTAAAGTTTGTTTGAAAAATGTCCAGAGGATCTAGAAGATAGAACATTCGCTCTTTAGTTTATTTTCTTGGAATTTGTTGAAAGAATATTATGTTTGAACCGTGCAACACATATAACCATGTAAGGAATTAATATAACGCATACGTTTTCTAAAGTGATTTTGCTGACGAAACTACCCAACCTGGTAGTCTGGCATTTGTGCCCCATGATCAGCCGCTCACATAAGTTTTTTTTTTACAATTTGAAGAAACAAATTTTAATAAAATCGTGTTAATATTATAAATTAGTATCAACGCTTCCACATCATAAAGGGTATTTTGTTTTAACGTTTCAACGTAATGAAAAAGTGATCCCAAATATACTAACTCTCGTTCATTTTGCAACCCAAAAACACACAAAAAAAATGGACCACGTGTGAAGTATAACTGCATCATTAATGGAAAGGAACGTTTTAATAATTTTTCTAAATACAGCGAAAATTGTGGGTAAAACATGTGCCCCAGTGGCGAAACCTCCCCCTTCTACCCAAAATTTGTATTTTTAATTTCTGTTTGAATTTGAATCTGAATTTTGTAAATTTATATTGTGGTTTCTGCATTTTAATTGGGTGTTCTTAATTTAAAAATAATTGTAATTATAAATTGATGTTTAACCATTTCGTGCCAGCCAATATACATATTTCAGAGTGCTCAGAAATTATGACTCTTAAAGATTCTTAAATATGATCAATTTTAGAGCGCTCAAATTTCTGACTCTTAAATTAAACATAATTGAATTTGCCTAAAAAATTTAAACATTTTTTTAACATGATGCTCAATAAAGAGAGTACCCAATAATGCTCAATAGAGAGAGAACCCATGAAATATATGCAAATTGCAAAGTTGGTTTTTTTCTCGCTCCCCGCACATTTTAAGATAGATTTGGTGTAAAAAATAAGATATGCAAGAAAACTGGACTTCTATCGCGCAAATCGGCAATACCGTTTTGACTTTTTATCTAAAAAAAAAACTCTAAAAATGATTAATATCTTTGTTGTTTTACAACTTTTTAAATAATGGGATTTCGCTAAAAAGAGTTATAAGTGTTATAAGTGTTCTTATGATTACACTATGCTACAATTACACTGTGCTACACAGAAAATTCACTCATCATATCGCCTAGTGTATGTTGTAAGTCTAGCTAAGTGTATTACAAACCGGCTTGAAAGGTTGCAATATACCTTAAAATTTTCTAGATACTCAGTCATTTTCTATCCGATTTTAAATTTTTAAACGATATTAAAAATAAAATTACCTGGTCTTATATATAACTTCTTATATTATTAATATAAATATGTAGATATGTTTTTAATAATAATTGTAAAAAATATTACTTAAGCCAGACTAAATTTTTTTATATAAATAGAATCGTATTTGTAGGGGCGCTTGTAGCATAATAACTCCAAATAAATTTTATTACTTTTTTTTTAATTTTTTCCCCTTTAACGATTATAATTGTAATTTTCTAACAATTTCAACTCTGTGATAATGCAGTTCACCTAATTTCGTAAGGTTGAGAAAAATTATTTTTATTCATTTGTGTTAAATTTGATAGTATGTTAAAATGACTTTATTAGTATTAGTGTTAAATAAATTAATGCTGAATTAACGTTTAATTTCCAAAATTCTGGTGCACTAATCTGGGTATAAATACTTTTTCATGCCCAAAAATCTTTCATTTTCTGATTGCTGTCATATTGTCTCCGGAATTACAAAATTAATTGTGTTTTTTTTTTTTAAATAAAATTTAATTCAAGTGTAAAATAATTTTAATTTTTTTTGCGAAGTAAGTTTTTTTATTAAAAAAAAGAAAAGAGAAAAAATGGTAAAGTGTTTTTCAAATTATTTTGGTTAATGATTTTTGTTAATTATTAATAGATTTTTAAATTAATTTCGAGGAAAAGAATTCAATTTTTTTTATTGGCTTTGCAATCAGGGGAAGATTATCCAGCTAAAATAATCTCAACATTTTGATATAAAGCAAAAGGTAAAAGAAAAAAAAACCTCACACACACACAGATTTATTAAAATGCATAAAACTAATTTTTAATCCCTAACCCAACAGAATTTCTGGCGAGGCACAGGGAACCCTCTTCTGGCAGTCGTTTTTTTTTTGCCATCTCGTCTAGCATCTTTAATGGGAACGGGAAACCCTCAGCACAAACCCGGCGGCAACAAATTTATCACATTATAAAAAAAAAATAGTGAAAGTGTCAGTGATTCTTTGGTGTCCAGAGTTAGGCAGACAAGGTAACGGAACTGATCGTCTTTAACTTGGTAAAGTCCTAACTAACTAAGAAGATTCACGACCTCCGACCCTCCGGGGCAGGTGGACACCGGGCAATGATATTATAGCACCCGCTATGATATTAGCAAATGTGAACAACGTTTCATCTGTTCTTGGGCCAACCCGACATATTCGGTGATTAGGGTCGAGCAGATTACTGCACTATTATGGCTGGATAGTGCAATAGGGAAGAACCATAGGTAGCGGAAGAACCATTAAAAGTCAACGGTAGCGCCCAAAAGCTTCCAGGAAGCCTACGCCTGTGCTTAGTCAAAAAGGAGTGTCAGGCTCCACTAAGATCTTCTTTGTCCTTACATGCATCGAAGAAATCCTGGCAAACTAGTCAACAAAAACATGAATAAAACGCAAACAGAAAATAATAATCTCCCAGGAGGTCACAGACGTTTGTCAAATCCTCCCGCTTTGGCGGCAAGCTCCACGTGTCTGGGAGGGAGCAATTCATGTTTAGACAGTATTTTAGAAACCTCTATCGAGGCCCTATGCTCCACAGGAAGTTAAGTGGAAATGAAGAAGAAGAAGTGATTCTTTGCTTTTGTTTAGGGGGAAAAAAAAACATATAAAACCATAGAAAACAATTATTTTTGTTAAAAATTCCGTTGAATTAACCCTAAAACTGAGATTAAAATTTTGCGTATAAAACTTAAAAATACCACAAGGAAAATTGCTTAAGAAGAGCAGAAAATAAAATTAACTACGAACTAAATCCCATTATATAATCAGAAAAGCAAGAAAGTGTTAAAATCTAAACTTAAATTTTTATATTGCACTAATTTTTAAAAGAAACTAATTTTTTCCCCCTAAAAATTAAAAAAATTACCAAAAGCCGAAGTGCCCTAAAAGTGTTAAACAAACAAACATATTAATACAAACAGGCAAAAAAATTCCTAAAAAGAGAAAAAAAAACTAGTTCCTAAAAGTTATACAAACCTTACAGACTAAAATTTATAAATCAAAAGCAAAGCGACTAGAAATGCAAAAATCAAAATTAATTAAATCTAATTTTTTTTTTTTTTCTAAAATTATTAGAAAAATTTTATTTAAATTGATTTAAAACTAGTAAAATAATTAAATATTGAAAATGAAAATTATTCAAGTTCGAGGCCATACTCTATATTTCTTCATTAGGATATTGTCCTAACAAATAAGAGGTGGATCTTGCATATCAAACAAGTTTTCAATTTATTTTTTGATCAATGGTTATAATCTTTAACTTCAAACTTATATGTATATTAGTTCTCATGTAGTTAGTAAACTAGTTCATATGTATGTTTGATGTTTGGCATGGGATTGTTAACGCTTTCAAACGTGTTCTGATGATGGGAACCTAGAAAATTCCCGAAATAGATCTTTCAACACATTCCTGAAAGGGTCAAATAATAAATTTGAAAACAAAAAACTCTATAGATTATTTGTTAGGACAATATCCTAATGAAGAAATATAGAGTATGGCCTCGAACTTGAATAATTTTCATTTCCATTGCACAATTAAAGGTCGAAAAAAACATAATTTTTATTTTTAATAAAAATTATAACAAACTTGTATAATTAAATATTGTTTATTTTTATTTAAAATTTAATTTTTTTTTAATTCGTTTTAATATATGTAAGTGCAAAAATCATAAGAAAAAAAAACAAAAAGTGTGCAAAATTTAACATAAAAACATTTTTTTCATAAAGGGAAAAAAATCTAAAATTAGAAAAAAAAAACCGAAAAGACTCGCTAATATTAATACAGTCTGTTAAAACGGAATTTCGGAAATGTTAAACGAGAAAAAAAATCAAATAAAGATTAAAATAAATTTTCTTATTTTTCTTCGATCTTTTTAAATAAATTTTTGTCTTTTGTTTTATTGAGCTAAAGATCCTTTATTTTATAATTATAATTATTTATTTCCAATATTTCGTCTTCGCTTTGGAAGACTTCTTCAGGGAAAATTTTTTATAATTAAAAAAAATTTCCTTCACTTGTTAAAATCGAATGGAAATTGGCAAGGTTATGTTATTTTTTCTATATATATAATAATTAAAACTTTCAGTTTTTTTTTACAATTTTTACAATTTCTACTAGCGTTTTTACGAATATTTAACAAAGTTGAGGTTTTTCTTAGTAAAATGAGAGTTCATTTGTTGAAATCGGTTGAAAATTGACGAAGTTATGGTACTTTTTCTAAATATACAAAATTGTAATTCTTCCTCCTTCGCACTAATGCAGTAGTTTACAGTAGCTAAAATAAAATTCGCTCTGTGTTTAGAGAAAACGTACCATTACTTTTTCAATTTTCAACCGATTTTAAGAAATGAAAGCTAATTGTACTCAGGAAAGCACAAGCTTTAAGGATATTGTTGTTTTAAAAGAAGATTAGAAAAAACCTACGTAGCAGTTGGAAAAGTTATAAAAAAAACTGAAAATTTTAATTATTATATGCATAGCAAAAGTACTATAACTTTGTCAATTTTCAGCCGATCTTACCAATTTGGATGAAAATCAGCTTGCTGTAGCCAATTAGGAATTTCAAAATTGGCGAGTTTTGTTTAAGTTCAAATTTCCGACAGTTAATAAAATATTTATTAATTGACATAATCCAATGATTTTTCGAAATTAAATAGACTTTAAAATCATCAATATGAAATTGATGTAAACAATCCCACAATTCCCAAAATAGAAATAAAATTTCCAAAAATTAAATTTTTAAAATTGTTTCTGCCATGTCTACATTTAAAGCGGTGATACCTGATTGCAGGCTAGCACGTTTTGAAACAGTGGGTTAAAATTAATATTTGCCTCTAAATGAGACAAATTTAGAAGCTAAAAGGGGGAAAAGTATAAAAAATCCAAAACACAGCTCGCTTTTGCATGCTAAACCCGTACAGAACAGTATGGAGGCAAAAGAGACTGTTAGTGCTTTTTTGTGAAAAAATTGTCAATGTTGTTTTTTTGTTTTTTTTTAGTTATTACCTTAAGCGAATATATATTTATTCTTATTTACTCAAGAGTTTATTTGTTTAAATATCTAATATTTGAAACAACAAATTTGCTTCGAATTCGTTCTGCTATTCGCAAAAAAACTGGACCTCAGTCAGACCAAATTTGGAATTTCAAATTTTCAAATGGGAATATCTCGGGAACTATACGAGATAACCCACACAAGTAGGTATGTTTTCTTTTAGCCTCCACATATTGTAGATTACAAATGTGTTATTTTTAATGAAATCTGATTAGAAAAACAAAAATATGGCGAAATTTTAAAATTTTGTATGCAAAAAGTGCCCTACTGTGGGGGGTCTTCATATTACCGTCAGAGAGGTGCAACATCAAAAATTAAGCTCGATATTACGTCTCTTATGGCTGTTCGCAATTACATCGCAATGTGACCACTAAGTTAGAATTGGACGAATTATTTCCAAAAAAAAAGATGTGATATATTCCACTGTGCACTAATTATTGGTATTACTTCAACCCTTTGACTACACTGATAATAATCCATACGTAAAAATACAAAAAATTTCAAAATAACTAAACATTTGTAAAATAAACGAAAATTTGTTAATTTTTTTTTTAAGAGAAGCATAGCTCAGAAAATTCTTCCTATTTATTAATGTGTCGCTCTCTTTGGAAAGGGGATAGAGGAGAGATTACTGGTGGGAAAAGGTGAAGGGCTTCAGACACGGCAACACTGTAATTGCGCGAGATGATAAGTCTTATAACATTTGTTGCTCGCCACCTGATGGAGAGTTGGCGAACTTCTTGAAGCTTTTTGGTTGATAGCACTGATTCGTTAGTTTACTTCGGTGGGGTTAAGTGCTATAGGCACACCGAAGGTGGCCGCTGCGATATGTATGAGGGATAGAAAACTCTACATACTATTTTTCTGAATTGATGTTGTAGCCGCCGGGGATCGAACAAGGGACCATCTGTATAACAGTCCAACGCGCTAACCATTACACCACAACGCCCACAAAAGATTTCGTTGTTTTGACATTTTTTCGTATTTCTAGCATGGATTATTATGAGTATACCCTTGTACACTACAGAGTATACATTTCTCAAAAAAATATAAAAAAATTGATAATGCAAAACGACTTATTTCTTTTTGTTTAAATATGTTCATTAGGATATTGGCCATTGAAAAAAAAATCTTTACATGCTTAATCTGTTCATCAGGGAAATATAGTCGCAATATTTGTTAACAAAGTCCGATTAATTTAATCAGCCTTTATCTCCGAAACAATGGGAGTTTGGTGTAGAAACTCTAAAGCTAGAAACTCTAAATTTGGCAAGTAACTTCATCTAATGATCGGAACAAAATGAAAAAAAGTATTTTTGTATAATCGAATGTTTTAGTGATAAAAATGGGCTAAGAAATTTCAAAACTTCGATTTCTCGACCAATTTTTTTAGATGGTAGCGGGCATACATGTCAACCTATTGCCTCCTAATTTAAAGCACCCAAACAAGAATCTGAAGTCAAAATATAAATATATCCACAAACAATAAGTCGGTAGTGAAAGGGTTAAAATTATTCATAACATTTTTTAACTGGTAAATGAATATTTATCAATTAACTCAAATAACAATGCCGTATGTTATTTTTTTTTTATGTTAACTACATTTTTGGCTTACATGCAAAATTTTTCAAAAACTTTCATCTAATAAATAGTTATAGTTAAATTGGGATAATGAGAAAATATGTTGCTACAATATGAAATTTTTTCTATCGTATTTCAATTGAGAGTACAACATTGAAAATTCACATATCAAATTGTTAGTTCGTATTCATATTAGTTAAAATTCGCCAATTTTCGCTGTTTTTTGTTATAAATATAAACATTACAAAATGTGAAAAGTTGCAAAATGAAAAACAAAACTGAGTGAAAGACTAAACAAAAAAAATTAACATGTTTAAGCGTGTTTGTAGATAAATAAGGTGGCAGTTAATGCGAAGGAATTTTTTATAATTTGTAAACCCAGAAAAAGGATTGATTCGAATTCGATCGAAACCATTAAAACTTATTTGAGAGAAAGTTATTTTATTTGTAACTACCAATAATAGATTAATAAAGCAAAAATATTATACTCGAAATTAAAAAGAGGGAAAATGAACTAAAAAACAATCCACTAATACAATTATTGGCATTTCCAATCAACTTTTCAAATAAAATTCATTTAGTAATTGTGTTCGTTGGAAGTAACCACCCAGCAAAAAATTTCCAAAAAGGTAAGCGGGTTTGTAATCAAGCATTTTGGGCAGAACGCATTCCTTACTAGATTACCTACTCGATTCTTTTAACAGGGCGTGAGACTAAAACAATTGATTCTTTAGAATTGATTATTTTTTTTACTGAAGAACCATTTACTTTATATTTTTAAGAACTACATACATTTTTTAATAAAGAAATAGTTCCATTGTAAAACTACGAAGTACTTACACAAAAAAAAAAATAAATAGTTCCCTAGAAAAAATAAGAAGTACTTAAATTTAAAAATAAGAAGTAGTTCCATAAGTAAATTCAACTTTTACTCACACGTGATTCTCCTAGGTCACTCAAATATAACGATCAAAACTCATACGGAAATAAAATCCTAAAAAGTGAAACATCGAATTGTTATGATTTGGAGCTATAAACATCGAAAATATCAATTTATCAAAAAAAAAGAACAATTCAAAATTGAAAAAAAAAAAATATGACTCACGCACAATCACCCTCGAAAATTTTTTTTTACACTCACTCACGATAACGTCAGTAATTTCAACTTTCACTCACAATTTTCTGCTCACGTGCGCTTCCCTAATTTATACCTAACCGCAGTTTAACAAAATTTAGGCAACATGCTATTTCTGTTTTTAGTATTATTTTCCTGCAAATAAAAATTTGTTTGAAAAAATATATGAGATAAATTCTTTAAAATTGAATAACTTCTTTTTTTTAAATTAGGAACTACTGCCAATAACGTCCTTTTATTAAGAAAAAGTATATGATTACTTCTTGAGTACAAAAAGTTATACATATAAGTTAATAACATTGTTATTTTGTTTTAAGTAAATAATTACTTTGTTATTGAGTTCATGCTTTCTGGTTTAAATTTAAAGAATTGATTACAATACTACTTGCTTTTTTGACTCTATCGTTTTAATGAGTTTGGTATTGCAGTTACTAAATTTGGCAATGAGATATGTAAGCAAGTGTGGGCATCACCTTCTTTTTAGAATGTGTAATTTTTTCCTGGGCATTTATTTTGTTACAAACCAAAAGAATTGGTTCCATCTATCAAATTTTTAAAAAAAATTCTCGATAATCAAAAGTGGTTACTTCTAATACGGTATTCGCAATCAAATATACCATTAAATTAGGGGTTCAGTAGTATCAACCGAATTGTAGATTGCATTGTTAATAGAATCAACTAATGATTGGTATTGGTAAACGAATTTGAGACAACGTTTGCTTTCCTAAAAAAATATTTAAAGTCAAATTTAACACTCAACATCTATAAGTGTTTGTGGTGTAGTAGGTAGAGCGTTTTCCTTGTACTCCGAACTTCCGAGTTCAAATCTCTTAAAAGACAAATATAAAAAGTTTTTTTTTTAAATTAAAATCAAATATTCAAATGTTTAAATATGTGATTGAAGTGCAATCAGTAGGACAGAAGACTGTCAATCTAAAGGCCTCGGTTCAATACCAGAAAAATCAAAAAAGTTTATTAATTTCAATAAATATTTGTTGAACGTAATAATATTTATCTATATATATAAAACTTATTTTCTGTGTGTTTGTTTGTTCTCTATACAAATAAGCAATTCTCAACGGATTTTCCTCAAATTTGGCATGAATAATCCTCGGACCTTAACTTCTACGCCTACTTTTGATAAAAAATGTAAAATTAACATTTTTTTCAGCTTTTTCAACTTTTTTCGTTTTTTTTTTTTTTGCTAATACAAACTTCTAAGAAAGTTTTAACGAATTTCTTTGAAATTACTCACATATATTCTACGTTTCCCGAGGAAGGGCTCAGTATAAGTTTCATTAACATAGCCCATTTCAATCGACTTTTTATCTAAAACGTCAAAATCAAAAATTCCACTATTTTAATAAAGATTATTATTTTTTTAATTTGAAAGCATTAAATCCAATCAAAACATTTTAGGAAAAACCATTTCGTTTTCAAGAATTTTTTCCCCCGTATAATATACCGCCTGTTTTTTTCGCAATGTCTAATGATTTAATTTTTTTTTTAATTTTTATTTTTCATTACCGTTTTTGGCAATAACAAGTCCCTTAAAAAAAAACAAAAAAAAATTTCTTTAAGGATAAACTTTTTCGAAACCATGCACTAAAATCAACATCTTTATTGATAATACATCTTTATTTTTAGTCGTGAATTGCTACTTAAAGCATAATTTTGTATTTAACATCTTTAAAGATAAAATAATTTTTTATTTTGTAACCTTATTTCATAAATTTCCAATGGAAGCCTAACTGATTCTGCAAAACACAACAGAATTAAGTCGTCTATTTCCTAGCTTAAAATTGTTTCTGCATTCAAAAGTCACAGCTGACCCAGGAAACACCGGCACTTCAACTAGTTTGGAATGTAATATTGGAGCAGGCAACTGTATATTAGCTTTTTACGACTAAAACTATATTTTAACATTACGATAGTTGTCGTAACCCTAAGAATTCGATTGGAAACAAATTCGGTGGCCACAACTGAGACTGTTTTCTGGGTGAAGTTAAAAATATGTATAAAGAATATCGACGTCAGATGTTCCACTAATGGATAGTAGCAGTTTCAGAATGTTTTCTTGTATTCTTTAAAAAAAAATTTTATTCATTTTCCATCCAGAGAATTTAATATTTGTCAAATTCTATTTTAGAAAAATATTCTTTTAGTAAAAATGTTTAAAAAAAAACGTTTAACACACCTTTCAGTTAATGGTCTTTAAATTTCATTTAACCCTCTAACAGGTAAGGCTGCCTCAGGGTAGCCTTCATAAAATTTACCACAAATGCGTCAGCGTTTCATACTTATAAATTACTATATTCCGATAGAAAACAAAATTTGTTAAATATTTTGACAAGAAATTTTTCGTATGCGGTCCACGGTTTGGAAGCGAGAAAGCTTCAAAATCAAAATTTCGTAAAATTTCAAAAACTAATTATTTTTAAAAAAATATAGTTTTCAAAAATCTAAAAAAACCAATCTAAGTTGACTAAAAACTCTTTATAATAAAATATAAGTAAGATTGAAGCTTTATCTTTAATAATAAGTCCATATTTTAGTCCAAGGACTCACAGGATTTTATTAGGATTACTCTAAAGGACATCGTCTTAACTTATAAACTAATATGAAATTTTGCAGAAAAAAGACTTCTCTTTTATATGCTTTAGTTTTCAAAATTCACCCTAAAATATTTTGGCTTATATCGCCTAAATCATGTTCTATTTATATATTTTTTTATATAAATAGAACATTTTTGGTCTTCAAAGTTTAGTAACGTCATGATGTTTGTTATGAAAAGACCCTAACCACGTGTTTGATTACAGGGATGGAGCAACAGGGATGGAGCAACATCGTTATAAATTAAAAATAACATAAAAATAATCTCGATGTATATAAAAACAAATAACTAACAAAACTGTAAAAATAAACAATTTTGTTGAAGTACTTATTATTTGCTTTTCGAGTGGAGCACATGGTATGAATTTCGTTGCAAAACATCGTTTGCCAGTTAAAGGGGTTAACTTCTTAAATATTTATATTCTTCTAGTAAATATGGAGTTTATAAATTTTTTTATTGTTCCAAAATTTGTTATAGTTCTAGTTTAATCACAGCTTTAAGTTGGAGGTTTTTAATTTGCCAACATAAAATTAAAAATTTGGTGATCAAATCGTCTTCTTCAAACAGTGTTGCCACAAAAATTAAGTTTTTTTCGTGGAATGAAAAACGAAATAGAAAATTGATATTCGCGAATTAAGGGGATTTTCTCAACTTCTTTATCTTTTTCGAAAAAAAAGTAAATTTGTGCAACACTGTTTAAATAAGAGGATTTGTTCATTAAAATGACACCAATTTTTTAATTTTTTGTTGAAGCGTTCCAAAGTTATAATAATTAAAACATTGTATATTTATAATACAATTGTTAAAATCCTCAAAATTTGGGCAGTGACTAAACGCAAACTATAACGAATTTTGGAAAATGAAAAAAATATGTCAACTCCCTCCATATTTATTAGGAGAATGTTTATACCTAGTTTTACTAAACTCAGAAGAGGTAATTTTGAAAATGCTGTTTTTGTTCTCATTGGTTTTAAAATGTCCCTATAAAAGCCACCCTTATATTGATTTTTACATACATTCGTGTATAAATATATTTTTTTGGAACAATACATAAACTAAAGATTTTTAATAATTTATTTTTCATCAGTTACTTTTCTGACACAACTTAATGCTTGTTCATCATCATTATTATCCTTTGCATTGTGCAGTATCAGAAGTTTAAAAAAATATACCAGAAACGTTCATATTCATTAGACCGGCTCACATTGTATGGAGAACAAAAAAGTGGTTTGTGCCCTCAAAATATACCTTGGTTTGTTTTATGATGATTCCCAAAATATTTAGTGAGCTGGACCGTTTTTAAAATAGGTATTTTTTTTTTAGTACTTTAACTAAACCTAACACTTTTAAAAAACCGGAGAAAAATCGCTTGTACTTTTCGCGTTCGTCGGCACTTATTGAATGACAAAAATCGATCAATGAGTACGTATTTTTCAATATTTTACTGACAGGTATTTTACTGACAGGTACAATTTCTGTAAACAAATCATGCAGGTAACTAACGGAAAAAACCCAAATAATTAAAAAGTGCACTTTCCCTTTTTCCTTTTAATTGGCCACGCACATTTATTAGCGCTTATTACTTTGCTACCGCAATCATAAAAATCAAATAACCTTTTGTTTATTACTTTTTTTTAATCATAAAAAAAAGTCATCAATGTTTTTTCCAAAGAATTTTGTGCATATCTCGAGCAAATTTTTGAAATTCATACCTTCACTTAATTGTAAATAAAAGCGAAACGCGTTCATCGATTTTCATGATGTATGTCTTATTTTGTTCATAGGTTATGTGACTTTACGTAAAAGTAATAGGACTTGACACTTTTTACCGTTTTAGATTTTTTATGAATTAAAAAAAAAAAAATTTAATTTTTTAGGCAAAAAATATGAAACAGATGAAAGTAATTGGTAGTGGTTCTCGAGTTATGTCAAACAAAAGAGCCTAAAACGTGACAAATTCCCCTATACGATACTTACTAACTTCAAAAAATTATTAAAATTTTATTTGATGTAACTTGACCAAACGAATGATGCAGAAGTTCTTATTTTGGGGCTACTTTCACAAAAAATTATCAGAATTGAGTCCCGAATCAATCAGCTGGAAAAATGTTGTACTGTGTAATATAAGTATCCTAAACACAAAAAAATGAAAACCAATTTCAATCACGAAAACCACCGATTCAATAACTTCATTTGCTGAAATTCCGCCAACAACGAAAATTGCTAATTCAATTAGAAATTGAAAGCTCTTTAATTGCGTTATTTTCAATAACTAATTTGATTAAAAACAATTGGATAAAATGTTGTTGCCATATCAAATGTTTTTTTATAGCATGCATTTTATAATATTGAATTTAAATCGGCATGTAATTCTCATTTAGTTAGCAGATTTATTTATACTTATATGAACAAATTTACATAGAAATTATTTTTTTTTTTGCTTTCTATTGAAACGTACACAGAAAAAAAAATATCATTCACAGAATAAATTTTTTCATAAACTGTATGAATCGAACATGATTTTTTTTTTTTCCAAAACTTTTTCATTTATAGTATGAACTTGTTCATACATAATATGAAACCGAACCTGAATTAGTTTCCAAAAAACTATTCATTCGAGTTATGAATGTGTTCATGCATATTACGAAACATGTTTATAATATGTATGTACCAAATTTATCTATATTATGTAATTTTCATAATAAAAAGTATTTTTTATCTATTTTCCCATTAAAGTATAAGTTTTTTTTTAGATTTTATATGCATAATAACTGCATTTTTATTATTATTGTTTTTAAATACAAAAAATTGAGAATAAATAAATTAAATAATGTACATAAATTACAAATTTGTTAAATAGAACAATATCACTATATCCAAGGAGAAAATACTCATGATTTCGGATCATAATTAGATAATTAGGTTCTAAGTAGGACATCGTGAACAAAAATCATGGATTATATCCGCAATAAAGCTAGCGCTTCCACAAAATTTCCATTTTCCATGAGTACAACAAAATTCACCATTGGTTTTCGATTTATGCACACTTTTTAGGTGTACTATTAAATTATTCACTGTTGTGCAAATTTCTTTGCACATAAAACACTTTATTTGTTTTATCTTTTTAAATTACCTAATTGTTAGCAGATTCTTATTTTCTTTCACAAAGCACTTATTTAACAACAAGAATTAAGAATAAATAACAATTTTTTATTATTAAAGAAAAATTTGAAACGTTTTTATTTTACAGAAAAAAAAAATGAAAATTAAAACAATTTTCTTCTGGCTTTCTAAGTTTTTAAAATTAAAAAAAAAATATAATAAAGTTCATACGTAGCATGAACTTGTTCATACATATTAAGAATTAAAATCAATGAAAGCAATTCGTTCTATTTATGAACAAAATTTTTTCTGTGTATGAAGAATGACAACATTTTTTTGGATTTTTTTCCCACAAATAAGCCCTTTTGTTAAAAACAGAGTTAATTTTTTTTTTTAAATAATTGATTCAGTTAATTTTTTATTGATAGCTTTTAAAATTTTCAACAAATCGATTTAATTGTAAAAAGTAAGGAAATATTTTTTTTGTGTATGAAAAGTCTTAAGAAAACCGCGACGAACGGTATATAAAATTTGCCAAAGAAAAAGGATTTTTTAATCAAATTGAGATATCTTAATCTTTAGTCGATTTAAGTGTATATGCGTTTTAGCTTTCTTCGAAATTCACACTAGTTCACGTTTTAGCAAAAATTCAATAGGTTTGGAAAACTATGTTCTAATCAGATCATATTCAGTATTAAAATTTTTGTATGGAAATAAGTTAATGTTTTGCAAATTAAATGCATTTTCCATGGTTGTCTAAACTAAATTTGGAATTAATCCAGTCTACAAGCCGTCTGAGTTTCTAGTTCGTGTAAGGATAAAAATTTGGCTTAAAAAAAAAAAATCCACCTTGCGCTTTTTCGGCGGCTTCATTTTTTTCGCAAATTTAAAATTTTACAAAAATATTTGTTATACAAATGCCACAATTAAAGCTCAACATTTATACAAAAAAAAAAAAAAAACTGCGTACATTCGCAAAAAAAAAATATGCCGCGAAAAATGCGCACATTGTATTTTTTCTTCCAAAGTACATTTTCATCCTTATATCAACTAGAAACCGAATACATTTGCAGATTGCACCGAGGAAAATAAACTGAATTTGCAAAAATCTAAAATATTTCCATTCATACTTGCCTTTTCTTTATTTTCACAACGATATTGATAGGATTAGAACAGTGTTTTCCCACCGTATTGTATTTTCGTAAAACGCGAACTAGAGCAAACTTTAAAAAAAAAGCTGAAACTCGTATTACTTCAATCGAGTAAGGATTAAAATATGTCAATTTGACATTTAAATGACAAAAATCTCCTTACAAAAATTATAAAAAAATTAATTTTTAACTGAATATCCCTGTATAAAGGATATTGGTGGACAAGCATAGGCAAGTTTTATATACCGTTGGAATTTCATGTAAAACTAACCTATGCCAATTTAGTAGTTGGACAATTTTAAAACGCTTGTAGTTCAAAACCAATTTTTTTTTTTTTTTTTTGAAAAAAGTATTTTAATTTATAACATAGTAGACAGACTATATATTTTTAATTCACTTTTTGTAGAGAGACAACGAACAGCGATCTTCTATTTGGTGTATTTTATACTTGATATCATGCTTTGGACGACATTTGGCATAAAAGATGTGCCTTTGGGATGTTTGGAGGATTTGCGTATTTCGGTACAATACACTTAGAATACTATGTAGGTGTGATCTTTACCTACATAGTATTCTAAGTGTATAGTGCAAATGTAGTTAAAAACAAAAGAAATATAACTTGAAGAAAGGACGACTTACATTTCAGTAAATTCAACTAACATTGTCATTTGTTTTTTAATGTTCAAATAATGACTAACAATTGTAGTAAAAATGAACCACATGGTAGTAAAAAATAAACAAACATTTATTTTTTTTTATATTTTTAAATAACAAAAACTACTGTAAAATATTAATGTAAAATCATAAAACAGTTATTTTATGTGGTTTGTTTTTTTTAAATGAACTACAAGGTTAGTTAAAAATTAAATTTTTTCTACAAATGGCTGACATTTACTTTTAAAAATAAAGAAACTGCATTACAACACAAACAACTACATATTTTTAAATCAGAAGTTCACTGAGTATAGGTATGTTTTTTGCATTAAACCATTCTAATGTCTCTTTGGCAAAATAACAGCTTACTAAATCTAGCCTAAATAATATGTCATCTTTAGAGTGTCTATCTCTGACAAATTTTTCCAGGTTTACTAAACATTTATTAATGTAAACATCCGCATTTACTGCCATAGCTTTTTAATCCTGGATGTAAAGTTGTAATATACCTTTTGCCGAAATGGCTGCAAATACCATGGCCGCATACCCTACCTTGTCGGAAGTTTTTTTCAAGTCATCAGAATATTATCCAGAATTAATACTTCTGTTGTTCCAAGCAAATTTCATTTAATTTTTCATCATCCAAGATTTTTTAAACATTTTTTTTTCATGAAGTTTCTTCTCAGTTGTCTGCATTTTGTTGGTATATCTGCCAATTGTTTTTACTATATTTGGGTACACTCAAAAAAAAAAGTTTGTAAAGTCAGCAAAAAATTTTGCTGAGTCAGCAAAATTTTAGTCAGGAGGGTGCTAGCAAAAAAATTGCTAATGTCAGCAAAATCTTTTGCTGAAAATCAGCGAACTGATTTTTAGCAACAAAATTAGTAGATTCAGCAAAAGTTTTGCTAACACTTAGTAGATTAGAAATAAAAAAGCCTTGGTAAAAATTAATAAATTTTTTGCTGAATTTTAGAACATTGAAAAAAACGCAAAAAAATTGTAAAAAAATTGTAATTTAGTTAATATATTTGCTGAAAATCATAAAACATATTTTTGTGATTCTTTTAAAAATAATTTACAATAATTACGAAATATAAAAATTTTCATTTTCCCACATTGATGTCATGAATTATTTTAATATCTGAAAATATATAGAAATAAATATATATAACATAACAAAAATTTTCTTTCAACTACTTACATCAATGGTAGTCTAAATGATGCTTTCTTTTAAACGACGCAACTGCCGAAGATAATTATAGAAACGAAACGAAAAAATAAACAAAAACAAACGAAACGAAAAAAACAACCCTTTTTTTGCAATAAGAAAAAGGAACCATACTAAGATGTGTGTCTTTGTCTTTCGCTTTACTCTGTATACATGTCTGTATATGTTTGTTTGCAATTTGACCACACTAGATTATTAATCTATAAACATTCAGTTTAGAAATACATATTAAATTTAAATATTTTCTTTTGTCTTTTATTTTATTAATAGACAATTATTTTCACAAGCCGGTGACAACGCAAAATTTAAGTTGTTTTAATCCTCAATTTTGTTTTATGTATGAAAAACAGATACAAAAGTCTTCCATGGTTGATTTTTTTATATGTCTTATTAGAGTTGTACTTTTTAGTATCATTTTCCTCTTCTCTACTACATCTTGACATGCCGCGACATCTGCTTCATTCTGCGTATATCTTTCAATATGGTTGTCGTCCACACTATTAATGTGCTTATCAGTACAATTTTTTTTAGCAAAATTAATTAGTAAAACATTAGTATATTAGTAAAGCATTAGTATAAAACAGTTAAGTGCTGAATAAGTATAACAAAAATTTTAGCTGAAAACAGGATTTTAGCAAAAAATTTGCTAAAAAATAGTATACCTAATTTACAAGACGTTTTACTAACTTTTGCACTAACTTATTTTTTTGAGTGTACTGTCTTCCTCTGGTAGTGTTTTACGTTAATTTGTGGTAAGTTTTAGTGAAATTTTCTGACCAACTTACTATATGATGCCGAAATTTGATTAACAGCCGATTTTTTCAGTTTAACAACTTCAGCTGCGGTCAAGTTTTTTTTACGTCCCTTCTTTTTTATCCCTTTCGATTACACTACTTTTTCAAACCGTTTAAGTATGGAATATATTGTGCTACGTGGTACTTGTTCTTTAAGGAAATGAGGTAACACTTCGTTTTCAGGATACCTGCCCATTTATGACAACTAGACATTTTTTCTTTAACTGTTTTGTTCAACCACTTTAATTTTGAATTTTTTCACTTTTGAATATTTACAATAATGCATATAATATAATATTTTATTGGCATGCATTTTTGAAAAAATACACATGCCTACTTAGCACTAATTTATATTTGAATTTTATCCATTTACTTAATTGGCATAGGCTAATATTGTCTACATTGTCTTTAGTTAAAGTACAAAACTCTTGGAAAACCTAACAAAAAACGTTTTTTGAAAACGGTCATGTAATGTTTTGGGGATCTTCAAAGCAAAGTACATTTTGAAACAAAGAAACTTTTTTTCGTGAGTCGGTCTAATATTCATGTATTCTAATGTAAATTGTATGTCTGTAAGTTAATGTACACTTTAAAAAAATAAGTTAGTAGAAAAGTTAGTTAAACGTCTTATAAATCAAGTACATATATTATTTCTCAGCAAATTTTTTGCTGAAATTGTCTTATCAGCTAATATTTTAGTTATACTTATTCAGCACTGTTTTGAAATAATGTTTTCCTAATATTTTACTAATGTTTTACTAATTTATTTTGCCAAAAAAAAATTGTGCTGAAAACCACATTAATAATGAGGAAGACAACCAGATTGAAAGATATACGCAGAATGAAATATTAATAATGAGGAAGACAACCAGATTGAAAGATATACGCAGAATGAAATAGATGTCGCTGCATGTCAAGAATGTAGTAGAGGCGAGGAAATTGATACTAAAAAGTACAACTCTTGTAAGACATTTTAAAATTCCACCCATTTAAGATTTTTGTATATGTTTTTCATACAAAAGAATTGTTAGCGTTCTTGAATACATATGTGGATTAAAAAACTTTAATTTTGTGTTGTCACTGCCTTGTCAACGTAATTGTCTACTAATTAAATTAAAGATAATATAAAATATTTAAATATAATAAACATTAAATGTGTATTTCTAAACTAAATCTTTAAAGTAATTATTAATGTAGTATTGTCAAATTGCAAACAAATATACGCTCAGGTAGACAGACTATATCAAAAGACTAGGACAAACACCTTAGTTAATTTTTTATGTATCCTTTTTCTTATTGCAAGAAAGGGTGCTATATTTAGACAACCATTGATGGTGAAAGTCAATTTTGTTTATATTATATATAAGTATTTCTATATATTTTCAGATATTAAACTAGTTCATGTGGTCAATATGGGAGTATGAACATTTTTATATTTTGTAACTTATTGTATATTATTTTTAAAGGAATCACAAAAAAAATTCTTTAACGTGTGAGTTAAATAGAAGATATTTACGATTAACACTAAATGGCACGAAGAATGTTGATGAAGACCGTAGTGGGTCAGAAAATGTATTCCATTCTTGCTAGTGTCTAATAACTTTTTCTGTGTTTTTTTTTCTAATAGTCAAAGTAAATTATCATATAAAAATTATAATTTTTCTGTTAATTTAGAGAAAAATTTGTCATGATCTCAAACAATGTTTTAGATTTTCAGCAAATGAATTAACTTAAATATAATTTTTATACAAATTTTTTGAGATTTTTTTCAGTCTACTAATATTTAGCAAAAATTTTATTAAAATTAAAAATGGAAAAATCCTTGCTAAGGGATTTTTTCATTTCTAATCAACGTTAGTGTGTTAGCGAAACTTTTGCTGAATCTACTAATTTTGTTGCTAAAAATTAGCTCGCTGATTTTCACGTAACGATTTTGTTGACATTAGCAATTTTTTTGCAATCACTCTCCTGACTAAAATTTTGCTGACCCAGCAAAATTTTTTGCTGGCTTAACTAACTTTTTTTGTTGAGTTTTTGTTGAGTGTATACAAATACACAATGATCAAAAAGTACACAGAATTTTTAAATTAAAGGGAAGAAATGCATCCAACTTGAAATGACAGCAAAACTTTCCTGAAGTCTGTTTAACCCTCTAACGGGTAAGGCTGCCTGAGGGAGGCTTCTAAATGACAAACAAAAAGTGCTTATTTAAGACAGGATCCGCTAATAGAAGGTAATTTTACTCCATAATCTTGATTTAACGAACAGCTGCTCAAAAGTTATCCGTTACTTACTTACTTATTTGTATCATTATTTTAAATATAAAGTAATGATCTAAACATTTTTTAAAAATCAATTTTTAGACTCATCACTTATTTTAAGTTGTTTGTAAGCTGGAAAGTAAAGACACTGTATAAGCAAGTAATTTATGTTTTTATCTATCAAGTACATCATGCTGAGGTAGCTGAGTGGTATAGCGGTTGACTGACAACATGGAGGCCCGGGTTCGAATCCCGTGTGCGCACATTTTATTTAAAAAAAAAAAATATTCAATAAAAAAATATTTTTTTTATTAAATTTAGTTTTTTAGATGTTTCACTTTTACATTTTAAAAAATTAAAACCAAAAATTTTTTTTTTTTAATCTTTTATCATAAATTATGAAGTGAGCAAGATTATTCAAGTTGAAGATCATTTGTTTTTTGCTAAACAAAAAACCGTGCAATGTTTATTTATTAATTAAAAAATTTCTTCATCCGCTAATTTAAAGCAGACTTTATCTACTGACAGGTCCTTAGATGTTTCATTTCGCGTCACCGAAAATCTTCAGAGGACCAATGTAGAAGGGGTAGAAGAAAGAAATTTTTTAATTAATAAATAAACATTGCACGGTTTTTTGTTTAACAAAAAACAAATGATCTTGAATTTGAATAATCTTGCTCACATCATAATTTAGTTTTGTTTTTAAATTTATTTTTAGACTCATTATTTTTGTCTATACTGGTAAGCATATATGAAATCACATATTTTTCTAGTTTTTTAAGGTGTTTAGTAATGTTTTGTCATTATTTTGCCTGACGTCTCCATATAAATAAATGACATTTGTAATGACAATTGCAAGTACTTGCCATTACCAAATATGTACTTATGCAACCACTTATACGGTAATGCTTTTCTACACTTGGCTATTTTGACTCATACCGCCAAAAGTAATGATAAAAAATGTTGTACAAGAACTTAATCTTTATTTTTGGAGACGAGCACAGTTTGAGGGTTAAAATTTCTATAGTCCATAGATTTTTTGTTCAGTGTTTACACACATGTACTATGTAACAACATTGTTATGTTCATCATCAGCCTTCCAACCAATGTATAAGTTTATGTATGTGAGTAACCACGTCAAAATGTTCACTAATGAGCTACAATATGATGGACGTTTTTATTTTATTCAGCTTTTCGCTGTAATATAATATAAAAATATTTTGTTTTGCACTTGTTATTATAAAAAAGTTTCATATCATCGTCAGTTAATGGTAGTGCTGCCAGATAAGGTTTTTTTACTTCAAAAGCTACATAGTTTTATTTATTACGCAATCGAAATGTGAAGTTATTGTTAAAAAACACTTTTTTCGACTTTGCAGACGAGATAAATGTTAACTTTCTATCGAATAGCTTTCCAAATACATATCGGCCATTCTACGAAAAATTCGAAAAACACGGTTTCATTCACGATTTTCTTTTTTTTTACAAAAGGAAGAAATTTCAATATACGTAGTTTCTTTAACCCTCAAACCGGCCTAACCAATGAAATGTATACCACTTGATTGGCACGAAAATAAGCAATAAGTTTAGTAACGTCATGATAGTTGTTAGGAAAATATCCTAACCACTTGTTTGATTACTAAGAAGGCAAAAATGCAGCAAAATTGATGATTAATAGGTTTTTTGTTAAAGTTCTGCCTATTCTGTAAGCTCTAGTTTTTCTAAAACTTTGAATTCTGGTGAGATCTTTAGCCAGATCGAAATACTAGTATCAACCTAGCTAATATGTTTGATTTGCTTTATTTTTGTAAATATACAGAGGTTGAAAGCTCGTTAAAATTGAAAATAAGAAATATGTTCATTTACCAAAATTTAGTGTGTTACGTATTTTAGGCGATATAGACCAAAATAAGTTTTGAGCGAATCTCAAAAAATAATCCATAAAAATTAAAAACTTTAGGCATAAATTATTCCTCTTGCCAAAATATAACTACTGTCCAAAAACTACAATTTGTGTGCTTTTAGTTAATAAGATATGGCGATTTTCGTTTTTCGAAACACGCGAAATTGAGCGAAAACGTACGTAAACTTCAACATATATGGATTAAATTTAAAGGTTTTGCTGAATACAATCTTTCTGCCAAATTTCATAAAAATTCGTCAATACCTTTTCAAGTTAAGGCGGAGTCCTTACCTGTATCCTTTTTTGGAATTCTGCATGTCCTTGGACCAAGGTTATAGCTTTTTCTAAGCTTCAATCTTACTTTGTGTTTAGTATCAACGGTTTCTAGTCAACATAAATATGTTTTCAAGATTTTTCATAATTTTGTTCCTTTCAAAATATTTATTTTTTGAAATGTTATGAAATTTAAATTTTAACATTTCTGGATTCCAAACCGTGCCATGCACACAAAAAAATAGCTTCACAAAATATATTGTTAATTTAGTTTTTAAACCTGATTAGGCGCACTTATGGCCAATTTAAAATATCCCGCCTGGAGGCGGGCTTTCCGATTAGAGGTTTAATATATATCGGATCATTACCATTTAAATTACATTAGAATGGTACACACATCTACTTTTATACTGTGGAATACATTTTCTTTAGCGTCAAAAAGAAATGCATTTTGTTTGCAATTAATATTTTTCTAAAATATGCCAACTTTCTATTTAATAATGAAATGATTGAAAATTTATTCAATTTAAATACAAATATAGCCAAAAAGTGCGTCAATTGACATTATACGGCATATCCCGTGACTCACTCACTTTAATTATATAATTTTCCCTTTTTTTGGTGTTATATTTAGAATATTTCCTTTTCACGTTAAACACACACGCATAAAACTTAAAATTGCTGTTGGCCAGCCAATATTTACAAGCATGGAATGGTAACCATTATTATATCTATATATGGCGTTAGTATACTCATTCCTATCCAAAATTATCGGGCCTTAAAAGAGGTGTTGCGTTAGCGCAACGGCACCATAAAATTAGTTAAAACTCCTTCTTTCGAACATTTTAATATTCGCATTAAAAACAAAATTGTATAAAAACAAAATATTGGTTTATTTAACAAAAAATATAAATTTTTTATAAGAGTTTTAAAAAGTGAAAAGCAACTAAAATTAAAAATGGCTATTGCAATTTTTTCGTGCTAAAATTGTTCTAAAATGACTAAATTTAGGCAGAAAATTTCTGAATTGGCAACACTGCATGCAACATTAGCTTAGTCGGTAGAGCTGTAAGCAAGTGAAAGGGAGAGCTGAAAACAAGTATAAGGGAGAGCTGCATGCATGGTAAGCATTACATTAATAACTCCAAGTCGATTTATTAAAACTATTATTTTTTATAATTTATTTGAAACTATATTTTTAGATACTTCGCCTAACATATCACAAAGGGTCGCAAAAATGTTAAATGACCCCTTCTCAGACAACGCCCAATACGAGCACAGACCGGTCGCTGTTACCTTGAGACATGACATGAGTGTCACCTGGGAGCTGGCACTTCGCTGTTAGTATTTCATTAGATAGATCTTTAATGAACCTTTCATTTGATTACCAATTTGTAAAAAATTCTTTCAAAAAAACTGAAATAATTAAAAAAAAAAACAAAAACGTGTTGATTTTTGACAGAGTTTTTGCCGGAAACATCCTCTATCAAAGCATAAATTTTTTACGTTTCGACGAGTTGAGAAGAAATATTTTTTAAAGAAATTATATATTTTTTGTTTTCTATAAATAATTTTTACACTGTTAATGTTTTTTTTTAATAATAAACCCCAAAAATACAATACGTCATAAGGACAGATTCAAGACAGCTCCCAATATGGCAGCTACCGGCCCTAAGTCAGACTTCTTATATGAAAGGGACCGGTCTCATTAACATATAGAAGGAGGTCAGTTAACACATTGTGACGTGTTAGGTACTATGCCTAAACATGTTTAAATAAATTGTAAAAACAAAAAATTAAAAAATCGACTTGGCGTCAGAAGGACTATTTTTTTATTTTTATTTTAAGGTTTGAATTTTTAAGTATTCGATCTCATATCTCTAGTGCCTGTATTATTTTTTCTTTAATATTCTTTTATGAATTTAATTTAATTGTAATGTTTTTTGATCTTGTATCTGTAGAGTGATACTTGTTCTTGAATTTATATTTAAAAGCTAAAATAATACTCCAAGTTCATCTTAAAATGTTCCATTAAAATTGATTTTTGTAGTATTTTAGTGTTTCTTTCCTTAATTTGAAAGCAAGTTATTTAACGGTTTTTAATAAAACACTTTTTATTAATTCAAAACATCGAAAGATACACACACACTTTGTTAAAAAACGTAAATAACTGCATAAAATAACTGATACCGAAATGCAGTAATTTTGGTAGGTTGTTTAGAAAAACAACCGTCAAAAAAATTAAAAATCTTCATGTAACTTCTATGAAGCGGGATGCAGGGATCAGGGGAAATTTAAAAAATTTCCCGGTTTCCCGGGAACCTAAAAAGTGAGGGGAAAATAAAACCCTACACAGAACGTTCTGCATGCTAGGTAAACGCTCTACCGGCTGAGTTAAAGTTGCTTGTGCATATTGGCTGGCTAAAAACACAGATATATTTTTTGCGTGTGTTTAAAAAAAAACAATAAAACAAAAAAACCAGACAGCAAGAAAATAAACAAATATGAATCCACATATCACCAATCATGCAAGCGCTTCTTTGTTAAAATTCCCTGGCAAACCTGGGAGTATATATGCTCGTTAAGTAATGAATTTTATTTAAATTGTACACCAAATGCACACGGAAAAGTTAATCTATCAAAAAGCAAGCACTAAACAAGTCGATTAAACCATTTTTTAATTTCACTAATTAACAGCTAATCAAAAACTAATTGTGTGGAACTCTGTGTTTTGATATAATTTCGGTACATACAAAGTCTTGCTGCCGCAAGAAAATGTTGGTGATGTCGACAAAATTTTTGCTAACGCCAAAATGTGACTTGTTTCTTGTATACCGGTCCGCTATCGGCGCCTCTTTGGTATTTTAAACTGACAAAGTTAATAATTTAGCTATCAAGTTAAACTTTTAACTGTCAAAAATGGTATATGTATCCGAGGGAGATTAAATAGGGGGATTGAATTTAATCAAATAAATTAATTTCGATATCTAAATTGGCTATAAAGATTTACAAAGATTTTTTCTTTGGAAATGTTCGTCTTTAAATTAGGATAAATATTTTTATTTTCAATGTGGCAACACTTATTTATATATATGGCCTAATAGCGGATATAACAAATGCGTGTTTAGTAACGGATATGCATATGAACGGATATTTATAACGAAAACTTTAATGATGAAAATAATTTTGATATTTTGGTATTGAATATAATGGGCAGAGAGAGAGAGAGAGTGGGTGAAGCGAAAAATGCTAGACTGATAGTAGAACAAAAATATTTTATAAAATTTTAAGGTCTTAGAAAAGTAATTCAAGCGGCAAATATTTAGGTTTTGTGTGTGTGTATGTGGTTTCCTTTATATGGATGTGCTTGCATGAATGTAATCGTAATCAAATATGAATTATACGCTTAAATGTATAAATATCTTATATCCGTTGGCATTTTGTTTTAATATTGAAAAAAAAAAATAATAATAATCTGTTCGTAAAAGATAATCAAAATAAATAACATTATTAACTATACAATAGATTCAAATAGAATATTTATTTTATATTAAAACCAAACTAAAGTTTCATTTTAAGTACGGAAGTAATTTGGATTGAATAGTTATTATTTCCGATTGGAAATGATAATCAAAAATATTCATGACAAAACAAATTTATGAGTTGTTAAGAAAATTTGGGAAAATTTCCAAATAAAAATTTTTTTAAACCATTTTGTCTAAAATTTATTTAATAATAAATTTATACACCTCGCTTTAATTTCTAAATTAGTTGCGAAGTGTTAAAGAAGTGAATTTTACTTGCCCCACTGGCCCTTAGTCGAACATTTTATAAAAAAAGAGTTAAAATATCAAGGTTTTGTTAAAGAAAGGGGGCGATTTACACATTTTAGACACCTTTTAACATGTTTGGTGGTGTATTTAGAAATGTATATTCAACTAAATTTAAAAAATAAGAACTTAGAATATGAAATTAGTCAAAACATCGAAAACTTTTATAAATGTACAAAATTTTCGTTTATTTTACGAAAGTTTTTGTTATGTTGGAGTTTTTTGTATTTTTATACAGTGTAGGGCTTCATCAGCTTACAGTTGGGAACATAAAAAATGCAACGCTATGTCGTATGATCTTTGAGTGCGGCTCGAATAAATAACGGTATTCAGTTTATCGCCTCTTTTGGTGATTAATTTTGTGTTTTATTGTTAGGATATTTACCTACACTCTAATTAATTAAATCTAAATTAAACGGGTCTGGGCTTCTGTGATGCTGACTTTAATGTACGCAAATGCTTCCGTCTTCCTGACCATAATACCGTACTACAGGCGGAGGTCACCGCGATTACGGAATGCATTAAGCAGGTGAATATCATGGGCTTGACCGGTGATATTGTGATTTTCACGGATAACCAAATGGCTATCCGGGCTTTATCTACGGACTCTGTGGCGATACTCAGGTGTAAAGGGCAAATTAACGATTTCTCTGCACGAGGACGCATTGAGATTATATGGGTGCCGGGACACTGTGGTATAGCGGGGAACGAATTGGCTAATGAATTGACTAGGAATGGATCTTCCGTGGAGTTAGTCACTTTGGGGAACGCTAGACCTTTTCGAGCTCTCAAGGCGGAGCTGGTGGATTGGGCTGACACCATGCATAGGACCATCTGGAAGAATACGGGTGTTGGCAGGATCACGGGGATTCTCTGGGGAAACCCGGACAGGTACAGGACGAGGGAAATTCTGAATCTTAGTAGGAAGGAACTGAGCCTTTTAATGGAAATCCTCACGGGACACGCGATACTAAGGACCCATCTTCACCGTATTGGTAGAGCGGACTCGGGAGTGTGTAGGGCCTGTGGGGAGGACGAGACCTTGGAACACTATCTCTGTGAATGCCCGGTACATTAAGTGTAAGTCCTCAGGAACTTGAGTCGGATTAGAGAAGCATTTCCCTTCTCCGAATCCTCTATTCAACCTAACCTAACCACAACAGTCTTATTAATTTTAGTTTAGAATTACCCAACTTATAGTAGAAAACTGTACTCTTACTATAAGTAGGGTAAATTTACTCTATTTGTTTAATAAAAAAAATACGCACATTATTTGTAAATTAGTCCACATAAAACGTGTAAAATTACATATAAAGTTCGTATAAAATTAAATAAAATACAAAAACACGTTTATTGTGTAAAAATAGGCACAACATGCCTGAAAATGCATTTAAAAATGAGTAAAAAAGCAAAAAATAAATAAATTACTGTCATTGTAAAAAAAATTAAGAATTGTTTATAAAAATTAAAAAAATCTGTAATAATTTTTTTTATTCCGAATAGTTAGGATAAATTTGTTCTTTCTTTTTGATCTGGTAAAAGATTCAAAACCAAAAAAAATTGCTCTGTTAAAGTTGTATTTGCTCGAAATGTTTGGAACAACTGCTGCACTTTATGTTGGTTTTGTCTTCATGCAATTTTTTTACCAAACACTTTTTTAACTGCGGCATAAACAATTTTATAATGATTTTATTTTTTTTTTTTGTTTTATTCCAATAGTTTTTTTTTTTGGTAAATGTCGTTACAAGAAAATTATGTGTTGGTACCGGTTGTGGCATCGTTTTTAGATGCTTGAAAGGACACGTCTTTCATATAAAAACTAATATTACTTTTTTTTTTTAAGGCAATTTTAGCAACGCTTATGGAATAGTGCAAGCATTTTGTCTCCGTAGTGGTATTAAATTCTCTTTTTAATATTACCGTCATAATTAATCGGAATAAAATTATATTTTAATAATTTTTTACTTCTTGTATTTTTTTTTACAATTGTAAATGTCATTATTTTTTTTTTTTACTATTGTAAGTTAGTAAATTTACAAACTATTTTATTAACAACATACAAATTTCGCCCTCATAATGTTCAATTATAGACAAATAATGCCTGTTTTTACATTATGTGTACTATTGTTATTTAAAGCGTGTACAAATTAATTTTAAGCTTTTGGTTTTCATTTTTATTCACTATACGTTATATTACCACAAAAGTTTACCCAATTTAAAGTAGTAAATTTACAATAATTTCTTAGAGTGTAGATATGAAGTGCCAACAGTCAAACATGTCGGGGGATCAATAACGGTGTGTGGTAGTAAATAACACATATATTATAATAAAATAGGATTAATTATATTTTCTGAAAGGTGGTTATCTTGCGTGATGGCATTGGTTCCAGAACTAATATTAAAGGAAATATTAATGTTATTAAATACCGAGACACAATGCGTGCTACCCTCCCTTTGTGAAAAATGGCCCATAGTGGTATGTTCCAATACGATAACGGTGTTAAGCCCACAAGTCGTCAAACTCGCAACTTTAAAAACAGCAGTGACGTGCAAGTTTTGGAGCGGGCACCTCAATCCCCAGATCTCAGCCGTATAAAAAAATTATGGGAGCTTGTGGAGCGGGAATTAAAAAATAAAAACCGATTAAAATTAAAAGATTTAGAAAGAGTTCTGTCAACCGAATGGGATAAAATTACTTTCATTTCATTTATTAAGTCAATGGAACATACAAAATTCCTTACAGACTGGATTCAAAAAATAAATATATAAATTAATATACAAATAAGTATATATAAATATGTATATGTATATGTATTAACAATTTACAAATTAAAAAATTCAAAAAGCAACAATTTGAAGGTTTCTTTCGGAGTGCAAAATTCAATTGCATGGTTAGGATTTTTGTTGAACGCAATCTCATTAATACATGCACGATTTAAAGTACTTTTTTGGGCATAGTTTATGGGCATTATTATTACGAAGAATATATGCGATAACAATTCGGGACAGTTAATACTCTCTTTACTATTATACATATCCTTAGTTGATAACATGGCTTTAATATTAAATGCAGAAATAGCAAAAAATGACTTTGGCACGAAATATTATTACTATTATTATTTTAATAAAAGTTGAATTCTTTTTGCTCGCACAGAATAAGGACTTGTTTTTTCTAAAACAACAAAAGTGTTCAAAATTAAACCCAAAATAACAGACTAATTGGATGCAGTTACGAACACACATACGTACTTAAAAGCAGGACTCAGCGTTGCATTTTTTTTTTTGATACTGTACGAGGAAAAAGCTCTACCGTTTGAGATAATGTTGCTTGAGAATATTGACTGGCTAACACGAAACTTTTATTTTCAATTTATAACGAGCTTTCAACCTCCGTATATTTACAAAAATAAAGCAAATCAAACATATTAGCTAGGTTGATACTAGTATTTTGTGTTTAAAAACAAAAGAGAGAAAACTTAAACCGGTAACTTTAACATAGCGTTGTCATAGGAAGTGATCAATTGTCATATTTTAGATACATTGTAACGTGATGGGTGGTGTGTCCAAAAATTTACTTTCAAATAAACTTATAAAATAATAAGAATTTAAAAATAATATCCGCATACAAGGCAAACGCTCTAACGTCTGAGCTAATGTAGCATGTGCATTGGCTAGCTAACAGCGAAGTTATTTATTTTGCATGTATGTTTAAATACAAAACAAAACAAAAAACATTGCAAACACTGAAAGAAAATAAATGAAAAAAAAAAACACTAACACTACAAAAATGTAATTTAATTTTTCTATATATGATCATATATGAACGTTTTTAACCGGATGGCCAACATTTTTTTGATAATTTTAGATTTAAAATTTATTTATAATGTATGGGTCATTTTGATCCTCGTAGCACAAAACGGTTAATTTAAGGAATTGGAAAAATAAATTCCAATATTCAGTGAGTCAATATTTGGTCGACCTTTGTAAAAAAAAAAAATTATCGTTTTAAGTCAATTATAGGTCCATATTAGGGAGTGCCAAAGTTGTGTGGGTAAAAAATAATCATGCTAGAGATCGGCACTCCCCCCAGAAATATTCGTTTTTATATCAAAATACACTATGCAACAAATTATGGTGATCGCTTAAGAGGAAAGGGTGCCTCAAACGCCTTGAAAATAGGAAAATGTGTTAAAGTTGACCATTAGATAAAAAAAAAAAATTTTTTTTTTTGTTATTCAATTTTGCAAAAAAAAAAAAAAATCTTTCCGTAGTTCGACGACAACTATTCACGAAAAAAATATTAGCTTTAAATAATATCGTTAACCTATTTTAACTTACGATACAAAAAATGGCAGTTATTTTTAGGGGTACCTAAAAGCAACATTTTTACATATTTGAAAATTTTATTAAAGACAATTTTCAAAACTTAAAATCGCTCTCCACTAGTTTTTTATATGTATCGTAAAGAAAAAAAATGTGAAATATTATAAATATCCGTTCGCTTGTTTTTTTTATAGCGATTTGAATTTAGCGGATTTCAAGGAAATTTAATTTTTGGCTGTATTTTCTTTAATTTGTAACTTGCGTTTTAAACAAAATTGACGAAACTGGCTTTGCAAATAATTTAATTGGATTATAAATTTTAGTAAGTAAATACTTTTTTACAGTTCAGCTTTAACCCATGTGAACCCGGGTCAATTATGTCCCACTTTGGAAATATTACCCTTTACTCTATTTTTTTTTTTTTTAATCGTGAAATTATTATATGGAAATAGTTTTAACAATTCATCGTGTAAGCACTAAAAGAATTGAAGACTTTTTATGAAGTTTTTGTATATTTAATGATGCTTTTCATAATGTTCATATATTATTTCTCTTTGCACATAAGGTAATTCCATACACTTCCATATTTGTCCATATGTGAAGATGTGTAATAATATGTAATTATATGGGGCATCGTATTAAAAAATCGGAAAAAAATGTTATATATAAATATACATAAACATATATATTAATATAAAATAATACATGATTATATGTAAACGTTTTAATTCGGTTAACGGTTTAATGCGTACAGATACAATTTAATCTAAATTAGTCCCATGGTATACTTTGGGATCTATCAGGATCTTAATTATATACTAATGGATTCCTTAATTTGTAGATATGTACATGTTAATCCAATTTAATCCCGTAATATAATTTTATTTTACTTTTTATTTATTTTATTTTATTTTGGTGTTCCATACACAAGACTAAAAGTCTTATATTGCAGTACAGAACTGAGTATTTGAAAAAAAAAGAAAGATTTTAAGATTTTAATGTAATTAATTAAATTATAACTTAAAAACTAAACTACAAAAGATCACAAAGAAAAAACAAAAAACAATTATGCTACTTATTTAATTGTTTAACAAAAATATAAGTTTGTTAAACAACCATTTTAACCATTAATCAAATTTTAACATAAAAAATCAAATTAAGTTGAAAATAAGTTAATTAAGCTTTTCTTGAAATGAAGTGCGTTACTTAAAAGTTGGCAACTATAAGGGATTGAGTTCCAGAGTTGGATGCTATGGATAAAGAATTGCCACGTTGATATGAGGCTTTTGTAGCAAAACGATTTTAATCTTTTTCCTCTACAAATATCATTCGAGAAAATCAGTTTATTATACAGGTGGCCCGGCTGATGCGTATAAATTATTTTGTGCAGAAAAATTAAAGTTCGTATCTCAAGCAGATTGTCAAAGCTAGTACCATATAGTTTAATTGAAAATGTTGAAACTCGTGCACGTCTTTTTAAGCCATATTATTGAAAGCTACGTTTAACTTATTTCCACTTATTGAGTCACAACTGGCAAAGATTTCGGAGCTATACATCAAAATACTTAGCAAATAAGTTTCATCAAGCAGAATTCTTGTTTTAAGCGGTGTACAATGTTGAGTTCGCCAAAGTGTTCTAATAATGGAAAAAGATCGACCACAAGCATATTTTATGAGATCAGACCATGCGAGAGTGCTGTTAAAAAATATTCCGAGATTCTTAGCGGTTTTTTACAATTTCGATACGTTGATTATTTATGTAAATATTAGGAATATAATTGATTTTGTCTATTCGTTTTTGAATTATAATACACTTTGATTTTTTGGGATTGATCCCTAGACCATTCGCCTTTGCCCACAGATAAATTTGATGAAGTTCCTGATTTAAAGTTTTGACGCATTGAACTAGAGATGACTTTTTGCAACTGATGTAAAGTTGGACATCATCTGCATACATTCTAACTCTACAGCGTGTTATTATACTCGGTAGATCATTAGAATACAACGAGAACAAAAGTGATCCAACAGATTAAGGAATCTAATTGTATATTATTGGATAACCCAATTTTGAGATATACTAGGATAAGATTAAATACCTATCTATGTCAAATGGGATATGTTTTTATATTTAAAATATCAAATTATTGATCGGGTACATTAACTTGCTAGCCCTAGTTATGACCAATCTGTACTTATCTAACCATAAACTTGTTTAAAGAAAATTGTGTTTGTAAAACTTCAATATTTCAATTAAAAACCAAAATGTACAAATCACCTGAGGCCACAAATTGAATTGTTATTGTTGTTGCTGTTGCTGTTGCTATTGCATGTACGTATGTATTCGTGTGTTGCTTTGGTTTTTACTGTTATTTTTCATTTCTACAACTTGAACTTTTAGTTCATTTTGTTTTCAATTTTAGTTCTTCTTGAACAATGTTTGCCGAACAAATCGAAATTCACTTCAATGAACTGTAAAGAGTGTAAGCAAAATATTTCAAAATGGCAATTTGAACATTTGAAAAGGGTTTGGGGTAATTAAAACCAAAAAAACAAGTTTAAAGAAAGAAAAAAACACAATAATTCACACCTTTTTTTTACTTCTTTGCCACACAATTTTACTATAAAGGTAAAAGTTTGCTTTATGTTTCTTTTATTAAGTGTAAAAGTGATGTGGAAAAACTGTTATTAATTTCACATCTTTCCCTTATATTTTTTACCTTAAATTCAATTAATCAGTAAAACTTAATCAAAATAACAATTTTTCAATGGAATGTGTGCTCCTTAAAAATCGACTAACAGACAGTTACTAAAATGTTTAAAAGACAACAGCAATTAAAAGCACATTTTTTTGTTTTAATCATAAAGTTAAACAATTAATTTTAATTTGCGTTAACTAGAAAATACATCTGGGATCTTTGCACAAAAAAAAAGAAAACCTATATCGAGTTTTAATCATGGATGGTAACCAATTCGATGCGGTTATCGATAAGGGTAACGCTATTTTCTTCTATTTCGGTAACGGTGTTTTAGCGGTAACGATATTTTAGGTATTTCGGTAACGTTATTTTACACTCAGGGAACTTCTGCTTTAAAAATATGTCGTTGTTTGGGTTGTAATACAGTTTATTTATTTTTAAAAGTAAATGTCAGCCATTTGTAGAACAAAATAAATTGTTTACTAACCTTGTAGTTCATTTAAAAAAACAAACCACATCAAATGACTGTTTTATGATTTTACATTAATTTTTTTCAGTAGTTTTTCGTTATTTAAAAAATATATGTTTATTTATTTTTACTAAAATGTGGTTAATTTTTACTGCAATTGTGGTTAATTTTTTGAACATTAAAAAACTATTGACAATGTTAGTTGAATTTACTGAAATGTAAGTCGTCCTTTCTTTAAGTGAAAGTTCATTTGTTTTTAACTACATTTGCAGTGGTCTTTAACTACATAGTATTCTAAGTGTAGGGATCACTGTTTTTCAGTTATTTCGGTAGCGATATTTTAGCGGTACCCTAGTAAAAAATTGTATATAAAATAAAAGAGGATATAATTTGATTCGAAAAATGGGTCAATTAAATTAAATTGTCACTTTGGATCTAATTATATGTAAATAGATATAATTTAATAAAAAAACTATCCAATTCTATCCGAGTTTTGTCTCGATATAATTACATCTAATAATATTATATTTGATAAAATTAGATATAATTAGATACAATTAGATACATAATAATCCAAATATATTTAAATTAAAAGACATTAGTTACATATATTTGACCTCCATAAAACGGGTTTAAAACACATAATGTATGATTGAAAATTGTAAATATTTATATTTTTTTGGGCCTCAAATTTTCAAATTTTCAAAATTGTTAATTTTAATTTAATTTAACAAAAAATTTTGTCAATATCAAAACGGTCCAGTAAAATCAAAATAACAGGTTGCAGAAAAACTTATAGTTTGTAAAAATAGCTATTAATTTCTGTTTTACAACCGATTCTTTTTCTTTGGCGTTTGTCCTATTTACAATAGGTTCTTTACCTCCAAACTAGAACATGTTGCTTTAAAACCGATTCCAGTGAAACATTACAATTTGACTCCCAGGAATCTGTTCTAGAAACGTTTCCAAGTAGCCGGTGGTAAAAGAAGCTGTTCTCAAAAAATTTCCTGTAGAGTTTGTTATTTATAATGGAAATCGATTTCGCAAAATTGTAAGCTATTTTCGTAAAATATTTTGCGATTTTTGAATTATATATAGTCACATAGAAACTGACTTAGGAAATTTTTTCAGTTTTGGATTATATATAAGTATGTCTAAAATGACAGAAGACGTTTTTGATGTTTGTTATATCTAATTTCATACAAAATTTAATCAAATTTATCAACCATGTATTATCGTATATAAAAATCCAAATTATTATTTGTATACATGATTGGATGTGCTTATACATGAATTTTTTTGGTAAAACATTTTAAAAATATTATTATATATAAATACCTATTGATACATATGCTATTTTATATGATCATATATATTTATATTAAAGAATATATTGTTATATAATTTTTTTTTTACTCGGGTAACTAGATTTTAGTTATTTCGGTAACGTTATATTAGTGATAACTATTTTTCAGTTGTTTCGGTAACGGTACTTCAAGGCTAACTTTATTTTAGTTATACAGGTAATGTCAATGCACACTGTTATTTTTGCCCCATTGTGCCCGAACTTTTTGACTGGCCGGTTTAACTTTGGGAAAATGTATCTATTTACAGCGATTATTTTGGCTGATTTTGTCATATCATTTCGGTAACAGTATTTAATTAAATTATTTCGGTAACGGTATTTTAGTTATTTCGGTAACGGTATTTTAAAGAGTTAGTTATCGGTTATCGGATATATATCGGTTAGTTATCGGATATATATCTTATTATATATCTTAGTTATATTGGTAATGGTGTTTTACGGATAACGGTATTTCAGTTATTTCGGCATCGGAATTTTAGCTATAGCGATAGCCAGTTAAAAGGATTTGAATCGATAAAGGTATTTTGGCCGTATTGCCTGCCATCGCTGGTCTCAATATAAATAAAGGTTTTAGTTATTTCGGTAACGTTATATTAGTGATAACTATTTTTCAGTTGTTTCGGTAACGGTACTTCAAGGCTAACTTTATTTTAGTTATACAGGTAATGTCAATGCACACTGTTATTTTTGCCCCATTGTGCCCGAACTTTTTTGACTGGCCGGTTTAACTTTGGGAAAATGTATCTATTTACAGCGATTATTTTGGCTGATTTTGTCATATCATTTCGGTAACAGTATTTAATTAAATTATTTCGGTAACGGTATTTTAGTTATTTCGGTAACGGTATTTTAAAGAGTTAGTTATCGGTTATCGGATATATATCGGATATATACGGATAACGGTATTTCAGTTATTTCGGCATCGGAATTTTAGCTATAGCGATAGCCAGTTAAAAGGATTTGAATCGATAAAGGTATTTTGGCCGTATTGCCTGCCATCGCTGGTCTCAATATAAATAAAGGGTCCGCCAAATAACTTTCTTTTTTTTTTAACTCCTGAACCAATTGGGCTTTGTATGGCGTCATACCAAGGTCTTTATACAAAATTCGTCTCAATGATGTCTCCGAAATGTTCAATTGTTGAGAACGACGGTGAATTGATGTTGATGGGGCTTCACGCACACTTTCTGCCACAGCAGCAATATTCTCGGGTGTACGCACTGTTTTTGGCTTTTCACTCTTGGTTTATCGATGAGGATGTCAGTTTCTTTCACTTTTTTCACAAGATAACGAACATACGGACCATATTCGTTCAGCGGAAGGATAAAACTAATTATCTGTCAAATCAGTCATGAGCTAAGTGTTACCATTCACGAAATAAGCACTAGTTGAAAAAAAAAACGTTAGATGGCGGACCCTTTATTTGTTAATTCAATTAATAATTTAATTGAATTCGGCCATCTTAAGGAAATTACAGTATCAATTAAAATAATTAGTATCTATTTAATTTATTTCATTTGCAATTAATAATTTAATAATATCTATTTTTAAAATGAACTAAATATTGTTTTTAATTAAAAAAAAAAATTAGTAGATATTTTTAAAACTTTAATTAAAATGTGTAAAAGAATCGAAAAAATTTGAGTAACAAATCATTAAAATTAAAAAAAAACAAAATCCCCAAACTTGTAAAAAACGCAAAATTAAAAATCATCCAAATCTTTAAAAAAAAATGCCAAAATTTAGAAAAAAAACGTCAACGATTAAAAAAAATCAAAAGAAAATACCTTAAAAATTTAACAAATTGACAATATTAAAAAATACTTTAAACTCAAAAAATCGATAAAAATTGAGGAAAAAATCGTCCAAATCGCAAAAATTGTAGAAAAAAAATTACAAAAATTAAAAATTTGGAAAAGTGTCAAAATTAAAACAAATACTTAAAACTGAACAAATGGCTAAAAATTGGTCGAATAAACCGTCAAGATCTCTAGTGTCCGACAAAAGATTTCTATCAAAAAACGATATTAGGTCGTTTTTTGACATTTGAAGATAAGGTAGACAAATTTTGACATTGAAAACATATTTGTTGAGCCGTTTTACTTCGATTTTGAATAATCGGCCGACTTGGGCGATTGTTCGGTGGTCGATTATTGAATTCATTGAATTCATTCATTAAATTTGCCTCTCAAACTCGAATCTAATAAGCCCAATAAATATTTTTCCATTTGTCAAATTTATCCATAATGCTTAAAATTCCGAATACCAACAAAAAGAATTTTCGGACTGAAGTCTTCTGTCGGACACTACTACAATGTTAAAAAAAAATACAAAATTTAAATAAATAAAAAAAAAATTTAAAAAAAGTCTGTCATAATTATTATTTAAAAAAAAAACAAAAATTATGTTTTTTCGACCTATAATTCCGTTATGAAAATGAATTTATTCAAGTTCAAGGCCATACTCTATATTTCTTTATTAGGATATTGTCCTAACAAATAATCTATAGAGTTTTTTGTTTTCAATTTATTAATTGACTACCTTCAAGAATTTGTTGATGGTTCCATTTCGGGGATTTTCTAGGTCCCCATCATCAGAACAAGTTTAGAAAGCAGTGGCTACCTCATTCACAAACTCAAACACTTATATATCCCATTTGTTAAAACAAATGAGAATTAAGTTGAGAATGAAAATAAAATTTCCACTAACAATTAAAAAATTGAAAACATTTGATTTTGTATACACACTGTCTTTGACAGAGATAATATATACATTTTTCGTTTATATTCCACCTTTGTTACTTTTATTTTAAAATAAAATACAATGATTGCGAGGGGATATAAACTAAGACTTTACTTTGTCTTTTCACATTGTGAACTAGACTTGGGCAATCTAGTTCGTTTGAGTGAGCGAGTTCAGGAATAAAGCGTCATATACATACATAATTATAATTAGATGAATTTCATATCAAAACCTATAAAAAAAGGCACATTCTGAAACCGACCCTCTCAGATTTTGAAAAAATTATGTATACAGCTACATTTTACTTATACACCCACAACCTCATTTTTAAAAATTGCATTTCGAAAAATTGTGGGCTTGGCAAGGTATCGAAATATTTGAAAAATTACGGTAATAGGTACTTTTAAGCAGCGATTACTACGGAATGACTCAGCCGATTTCAAAGATATTGGTGCCATTCTAAAGGTATATAAATCAACTTTCGAAAACATACACTGTAAAAATTTTCTATTACATTGAAATTTTTTTTTGCCAAAAAAAAAACTTTAAACTGGGAAAGCACTTCAAAGGCCAAGTGTTTTTTTCCAAAAAAAATTTTTTTTAGAAAGGTCTATTTAATATATATAACATATCTAAAAACTAAAATAGCGTTTTGTTTTCATTTTTTTTAAGTAAATGCATCTCTTTTTAACTTCCTTATACTTTGATATCATTGTGACAAAAAAGAATAAAGCATCTATACTTTGAAAGTTATACAGATGTTTTTGTAATTCTAATAGATTAGAACAAGAATCGTATTATCAAATTTTTCAGACACCCCCAAAATACTTACCCTTGGTAATTTTTTTTTTTTATATTTATTTTTTTAGATTTAATATATAATTTTGCGCAGATCATACTGTTGACTTATAGGAGCATAAGATGGGGACTCAATCAACATCTAGAGAGCCTAGAATATGCTGACGACATCTGCATCTTATCATACAGTTATCGCCACATGTCTGCTAAACTGAAAGCCCTTGAGAATGAAGCTTCAAAGGCAGGGTTAAAGATAAATATAAAGAAGAGCAAGGACATGCGGTGCAACACCCTTAACACCACTAAATTTTAAATGAACTAGAAGAAGTGAACTAGAAGAAGTTAATACATTCTGTTATCTTGGCAGCATACTAACAAAAACTGGCGGCTGCAGTGATGATATAGCCTTTCGAATCTCAAAGGCTAACCAGTCATTTGGGGCGCTACGAAATAACCCCCAATGAAATAACACCCAAACGACAAAATGAAATAACCCCCAATGAAATAAATCCCAAAAAAAATTAAATAAGTCCCAACAAAAAAAAATGAAATAATACCCAAAAGAAATGAAATATTCCCCAAAGGTGAAAATGAAATAACACCCAAAATTTGCGGGTTGTTTCGTAATGAAATAACTCCCAAAGGAAGAAATGAAATAACCCCCAATGAAATAAGCTCCAAAGAAATGAAATATGTCCCAAATTTTTTTTATTTTTTGTTTTCATATTTTTGATTCTTTTGTTACACTGTTCAGGTTTTCTGCGTGGCGGCCTGCGGCCGATCTTAGGGGTTTTCTCCTCCATAGGACGCGGCAGGTGGCTTCGCTGAATACAGTTTTCCTGCGCGCGTCTCATTATCTTCCCTAGTGTGACGCGCGCAGGGAAACTTTGTTCAGCGAAGCCACCAAACAATTTTACACAATTTTTTTGGGGGTTATTTCATTTTTGGCCGTTGGGGGTTATTTCGTAGCGCCGTCATTTGGTATCTTACGACCTGTATGGAAATCTACTGCCATCACGAAACGTATTAAAATCAGTATATTTAACTCCTGTGTAAAGTCAGTCCTCCTATACGGTTGCGAATCATGGAATACAACATCTCACAATATAAACGCGATCCATGTATTCATAAACCGCTGTCTGCGAAGGATATTAAAAATATTTTGGCCCAATACCATTTGCAATACGCAACTATGGGAGAAAACATACCAACGCCCAATCCACATTGATACTAAATGTACTACTAACTTTTTTAATTGAGTGTTCGAAAAATGTAGCTGTATCAAAACCTGAGAGGGTCGGGTTCAATGCATATCGGTTTTGATATAAAATTCTTCATTAGTAAAACTATTGTTTAGATTTTCCATATTTTTTGAACACTCAATTAAAAAAGTTAGTAGTACATTTAGTAAAACGTTTTATATCCCTATTTACAATTGTTTACTAAATTTTAGTACAAAATCATTTTTTAGTAAACATTTTTAATACACTTTATTTCAGGCGCGGTTCCAGGGGTAGGGAAAATGCCCCCCCCCCCCACACACAAGAATAATATTGTTCAATACAAAAATGTAAAATAGATTAAAAAATTAATCAAAAATACTCTAAGTTCCCTCCCCAAAACCATTTCTTAGATCCGCGCCTGCTATATTTACAAATAAATAGTTTTTTTATAAATTTTTAGCACAATTTTTAGCAAAAATTTTAACTAATTTTTATTTATTTATTTGAGAGTAGTTTTTTTTTCATTTCAACATTTTTATAATCTAAAATATAAAGAAAATGCCAAAGGATAATAAAGATAAATTTTAATTAAAAAAAAATGGTCAACATTTTTTTAAACAAATTGAGTGATTTAAGAAAATCAGTTCTCATTATATGTTAGTAAAAGTTAACTAATTATTCCTTTAACTTTCGCTTTACAAAAAATTATAGACACGTTTAGCTAACACTAGCTAAACGGTCTGCTGGACTGAAAATTGTATATATTTTTTTTTGTAAAATTGCAAATTTTTTTTTTATTTGAGTGTAAATATATAACCCATATTATTTTTTTATATTATTTTTTTTTGTACAAAATTTATACTCTACTGGGTAAAAATTTATTAACTACCTTTTTCTGTTAAACATCGATGACATTTACCATAAAAATAAACTCTTCCACTACATCAATGGAGCGGGACAAGGTATTTCATTTGAAAAACACAGCAATAAACAACAAATGAAATAAGCTTTACACGTATTTTAATCTATAGAATTAAAAAAGGAAAATGGAAAAAGAAAATAGAGATCTTTGCAACTAATGGTAAGGTACAATACATTAGGAAGACACTTATTTGTTTTACCAAAAATGTTTAGATCACATGAGCTCTTCATACTGGGATCGAGTCTTTGTGATACACTCACAATGGGAGCCTTCCGATGGGTTCTCTCCGAGCTTTTAGCGGCCCAATCTCACGTTTTATGGTTAAAAGGTGGAGCCATAGTTAATACATTGTTGTATGGAAATATTTCTGAAACTAATGAAATACAGGCTTTTTGGAGCGCATCTTTGATATACTCGAGAAAACAAAAATTTTAATACCAATATTGTCTGTGTAGCCTCTGGGACTTTAAGCGCATTTGTTCTTGCTTCGCATAAAAATTTTCAATTTAACTGTTTGTTAAATTTTAACTGGACATTCAGCAGTCGGGCCGTAGTGTATCAGGGTTGCTATTTATTGAAAATATTTAAAATATAAGTTAAAAAGCTCTTTGGAACAATCGCATAAAAGTCCAACAAATACGAATATAAGAAAAACCTCAGACAGCCCCTAGATTAAATTTAATAGGCATTAATATACATATTTTTGTTAACTTACTCCAATTATAATTCTTTAACAAAACGCCAGTTTTAATATTACTTAAAACGCAAAATACTTGAAAGTTTTGTTAACCATTTAATGCGTAGCCAAAAGCTCTTTCATGTGGTACCCCCACTTGTCTAAAATTTCTCTGAAACAATTGGAAATAAGCCGAAAAACAAAAATGGGATAATATTCAAATCCACTGTTCAACCCCTAAACATCAAATTGGGCCGCTAAAAAAGGCGTGTCCCTTATTTTTTTTTATCACATATCCAAATTTCATTAAGATCGGAAGACTTTCATAGACTCAGAGCAAAAAGTTTTATTATATGGAAGATATTGTTTCATAAATCGTTTGTCATAAATTATTCACCATACTTATGAAGTTTTCATAAATATGATAGAAGACAAGTTTCATAACAATTTATAATAAATGACCTTCATCATTTCATAGACTTTGTGAAAATACTTAAGCTTTTTATTGAAAATTTTATTTATAATAATATATATGGGAAACTCCATCATGTCGAACGTGACCGTTGAACACATTTAAGTTGAAAAAAAAATCAAAATAAAAAAAAATTTTTCTTAACAATAGGGTAAACGTATAGCTCTTAACTAGCCCTATAATTGTTTCTTAGGTTGATTTTGGAAATTTTTTCAAGCTTTCGAGATAATCGCAAAAATCCAACCATTCGCACAGGACAAACAACAGAAGTGGTTTTCGCGACTGTCAATTGAAACTCTGTTTTCAGCGCAACCTGAGGCAATATCACAATGCGACTAGTTTTAGAATATTGGCTTATAATGTCTCTTAAAAGTTGTAAAATTTTACCTCAAAATTATTTATACTTTTTTTTTAATTTAACTTTAATCACTGTCGCACGGGACATGTCACACGGGACCTTTTTTTCCAACATCATATTTATGTTGTTTCAGTTGTTTTTTTAACAAATTATAAATAAATAAGCTTAGAAAACATATTTTTAAATCAACAAAAGAATTCAGTGTATTTATTTTCATATAACAACGAACTTAACAAAAAAAAAATATGTAATTTGAACAAAGTATTGTGTAGTATTAATTATAATAAACAAAAAAAAATTAAATGAAAATAGTGTCAGAAATATTAACACAGTTTTTTTCAGAATAGGCAGTCCTGGCTGCTTTTACTTCTTGACCATCGCAACAAAGAAGTGCAACTGGAATATACCTGAAATGCTTTAAATTTGTTTCCATTTTTCGTCTGAATTATATAGCAAGGAATGATCTTCAATCTGTTCAGATGACATAAAATACATTTTAACACAATTTATGTTATTTTCTGCACATTGATAAAATGAAAATGCATCTGGTATAACTACATTTTTGGATTTCGTTATCTGCCTGACTTTCCTTTTGATAACTGCTCCGACTCCATCGACGGATCTCTTTTCATGTGAGCTTGCGAAAAAATTCCATTCTATTGAGGAACATCCTAATTTGTTTATAAAATCGACTAGGCTTGATAAAATGAATTTGTTTTCAATTTTTCAACTTTTCTCTCCACCGTTTACACCTCTATTTATTTTTTTCGCCGTTTATACTCATCTATATTTAAATAATTTAAAAGTATGTATTTAAATTACTAAATCATTTATGTGAGAAAAAATGTTTTTTCAAAATTTTAAAATCTACACTTACCATGTAGCACGTGACCAACTTTATTTAAGAACCAAGATCAGAGATTTTATTTTTCTTCAAAAAGTTTTTATTTATTTTAATTGTAATAAAAATCTGTGTTTGTTCTCAATATTTGATGAACTTTTGTCACGTCCACTTGTCGCACTAATTACAAATGTTGTTTTTCAATGTCGCACGCGACATCGAAATATGTGATAAAGCATAGCAAAAAACTTACCGTTATTTTTAATTGCATAGTTTGTTATGCATTTTTTTTCGCTCTTGGTATCTCCAGAAAGATTTTTTAAAAGCAAAAGTCAATATTAAATGCTTCTATTTAAGAACTTTTATCAAAACAAAAGGTGCAATAGAAATGTCCCAATGAGAAAAAATTGGCTTGCTCGACTTTATATTCGAATATCTCGAAATGGGTTATGAATAAATGTAAAATTTGTTCACGTTAGTTAAATTTGATTGTTTTCCTATGAAAATATGTTTAAAACAAATTGGATTCAAGAACTTTTGGTTTTTTGGTCTTGGTAGACCTTTCGGTGGAATTGCCCATATATATATATTTATATAAATATATATATATATATATATATATATATATATATATATATATATATATATATATATATAATAAATATATAATAAATATAATTACAAATTATATATTGTAATTAAAGGCTGAACCATAATTGACTTGCGTAACTTTATACAGGTGTTGTTATGAAACTGAATTATAAAGGGTGTTTTTCTTAGAGGTATAGAAATTTGAAATGGAATAAAACAAAGAAGAATTTTTTAAATTTACATGAAATTTACTTTATTCGAAAGATAATCTTCTGGCATTATAATTTAAATATGCCTTCTGGCATATGACTGCCACGGCTGGCTCGGACGTAGTCTAATCATGAGGTCCAATTTTCAATGACTTTTTCCAACATTTGCGGCCGTATATTGGCAATAATGCGGCAAATATTGTCCTCCAAAAGTGGTCAATCGTTTAGGGCTTATCGGCGTAGACTATCGACTTCACATATCCCCACAGAAATAGTCCAGCGTCGTTAAATCGCACAATCTTTTGACGTATTAAAGTATTTTTTTTTTTTTTTTTTTTTAATTTTTTTTTTTTTTTTTTTATTATTGAGTAATTAATATAAATATTTACAATAATTTAATATCTTAAATTTAAGAGATCAATTAATATAAATTTTTCTACTTAAATATTTGCATACCGAATCTATAAATCAAGTTATCAAATAAATTATTTTAGTTTGTATATAGGGAAAAATGTTTATGAAAAAACCCTGTGAGATAAGAAAAGGTTGTTATGAGGTAAAAGAGTTAGATAAATATTTTATCAACATAGTTCATTAATATGTGGATAGCTAGAGTATCTACATCGACTTGAAAAATTTTGATATAATGTTTGAAGCTTTTCATTAACATATTTTATGTTGGACATAGAATGTAGCGTTGATGTCGAAAAGAAAAAAGGCAAGTTATACATCATTTTAAGAATTTTGTTTTGGCTTATTTGCAGCTTTTTTAAATGGCATTTAGATGACGTATACCAGACAGGAGCGGTATAGAACAATATTGGATGAAATATACTTTTAAGTATTAAAAGTTTATTTTCTATACACAAATCAGATTTTCTGTTAATCAGAGGATACATTATATTTGTTGTTGTATTAATTTTGTGAATAGTATAGGTTATGTGTTCGTTGAAAAGTAACTTTTTGTCCAGTATAACACCAAGATATTTCACTTTATCTTCCCATGGAATATAAACATCGTTAATTTTAACAGAGGTTTGTGGTAAAAAACAATTTTTTCTTTTCCTAGTAAAATATATTGATTGAGTTTTAGTAGGATTTATCATAACCTTCCATTTATTAAAATAGTCTACTACAAGATTTACTGATGATTCATTTAACCAAAAGTGAGCTTCATCGCTAAACAGAATTGTTTACCGTAAAATGGACGTAGTGCGCGATACGTATTTCGAACAGAAAAAAATAAGTTTGCACAATTTGGAAGCGTTGTTCAGGCGTCAGTCAATTTATGTTGAAGTGACAAACCATGTAGTACTTTAATTGTCACCTATCTTGTTTTTTTCTTAATTTAATTTGGTAGGTGACACTTATAGAACTTTTAGTGTAGTTAAATTTAAAAAAAGTTTTAATGTTCATTTCATACCAACATTTGACTTAAGTCACTTAAGCCAATTATGTTGCAGCCTTTACACTTTTTAAAACTCAAAACCTACAGGAATTATTTGAAATTCTGAAACACAAATTAAATATTATTTCATGTGTTTATGTTAATGAAACTTTTATGGAACGTTGCACAATATGTATGCAACATTTCACACAAATTTATAAAACTTTCATAACAATTTGCAAAACTGCTTCATCGTATTTATGAACTATTTAATAACATTTATGAAACATTTCAAAAAAAGTTATGAAACTTCTTTGTCATATTTATAAAACATTTCATAAATATGAAGAAGTCTGTCATCAAACAGCTTCATCATATTTATGAAGTATTACATTGGACAAAAATCAAAGAAGTTTTTATCATATTTCTGAAGTTTTTCATAAATATAATGAAGCATTTTCCCTGAGTGTAGAATACTTAAATTTGATATAGTTTGTCTAAAGGGATAATTGGCTTAATTGGTAGATTGCATTTTTAGGGTAACTCTAGGCAGAACAAAGTAGTCAAAGGGAGATAAGAAATTTTATCTAATGTAGATCAAGAGCGACCGTTTTAAAAATCCACAATTTTTCCACAATTGTGTGTGATCCTAATGTTTTCCCAGCACAAAGTACAGTATTTTTATTTTGCGTACATATTGTCCAGGCTAAAAGACCATTACCATATGTACAAACATCTATACATCCAACCATCATTGTCATCAAACCAATTGATACGTTTCATATTTCAATGTATGTATGTATATCAAACTTAAATAAATTTCACTTGCACAATAGAACTTCAGGGGAACATGGATACTGTTTTGGGTATTATTGTCATTGTCATTTAGGTGCCCCAAGAGATGGAATATGGACCAACATATACAACGACAAGGCACGAAGTATATATAGAAAAGCTATTGAGTGTGTTTCTTTTGTATTGAAGGTGACCCTAACAACAGGATAGCAGCCAATCCTCATAAACAAACACACACACACACAAATAATCATATACGTTAAAATGCACACATGCAAGCGTATGCTATAAAATGTCTTCTTTGTTTTCGATAAAACTTTATACAAATACTTTACAGTTTTTAGTTTACAATACGATTTCATGATATTTAACATATATGTGGTAGTGGTCACCTGGTCTAATACCTGCCACCCACACCCATTTACTTTTCAATATGAACAAAGAATGTATATCGAGGCGATCTCTAGTAGCTGAATTAATGTTAAATATGTCGTCTAGAGGACATAAAATAATGATATAATTAATGAAATAGCTTACCCATTTTATATTTGAGAATTAACTCATTTTGGACCAACGGTTCCATTTTCAACCCAATACCTTTAAACAAATATATTTTTTTTTATTGACTAGATAAAGTGGTTTAAAATCCATTAAATAATTTAACATCTTGACTATAGTCATAAATTAAAAAAAAAATATAAGACCATTTTTGTTTTGGGTAAAAAAAAAAACACTGTGCTACAGTAAATTCTTAACAAGTGCCTTAGTGTATACTGTAGATCTGGTTTAGTAGATCCATTAGAAATCTTTATATGTTCGAATACACCTTCAAAATCTGAATTTATTGCTCAAAAACAAATTTTTTAAGACTTCACATGAGACGCATTTAAACCAGGGACCGTAAATAATGATTATTGTTCGTTTTTTAAATCAAAAAATCAATCACTTAGAACAGACATAAAAAAAATTTATTGCACCATTATTATTATTTTTTGACAATCTTTGCATATCTGTCATGATTTTTAAATTTTTGATTTTTTAAAGTTTTCCTCAATGTTAATGATTATTTTTGAGTAATAATAACAAAAATCAGCCATAATCATTATTTTAAGCAAAAAAAATAAAACTCAAAAATAATCATTATTTATGATTTTTATTTTTTTCGCTCAAAATAAAACTCACTTTCAATTTACGACTTTATATATGACGTACTTACATATTTTTATGCATATGTATATATATTTACATAAATTGAAAGTGAGTTTTATTTTGAGCGAAAAAAATAAAAATCATAAATAATGATTATTTTTGAGTTGTATTTTTTTGCTCAAAATTAATGATTATGACTGATTACTCAAAAATAATCATTACCATTGAAGAAAATCCTTAAAACTCATAATATAATCATTATTGTGTAATTTTTATTATAAAACTCATAATGATTACGGTCCCTGATTTTAACGGAATTATTTCCATGAAATATATTTTTGCCATCACTTTTTGCGCATTTAAGCGAAAACTACAGTATATGGTTTAACATTTTCAAAGTCCATACTTTAAAATCATATTACATGTTATTCGTAGTTTATTCAGGTATATGAGTTAATATGAAATTTTAAAGAAAAAACTTGATTTTTGGTAAATAATATTTCAAAAACCGAAGCTAATATTAGAATTTGGTTATTTCACTGCGAGTATGTTGGTAAATACCACTGCAAATATAGTTAAAAACAAATGCAATTTCACTTAAAGAAAAGACGTCTTAAGTTTCAGTAAATTCAACTAACATTGTCATTTGTTTTTTAGTGTTCAAAAAATTAACCACAATTGTAGTAAAAATAAACCACATGTTAGTAAAAAAATAAACAGACATTTATTTTTTTTTTATTTTTTTAAATAACAAACAACTACTGTAATAAATGAATGTAAAATCATAAAACGGTCATTTGATGTGGTTTGTTTTTTTAAATGAACTACAAGGTTCAACTTAGTTATTATTTGGTCAGTTTGGATAATCTTCTTGTTGTGTTTGTTAAGCTAATCAGACCTATGATTTGTTCTAATGTAAATAAAAATGCATTTATTTTACATGTTTTTCTCGATGTTTCGTCAATTATTTGTTGACTTTTTCAAGAGACGTCTATTTAAATTATAAAACATTATGTTAAAAACAATAATATCACACCAAAACATATTTCATTTACTTACAGTAACATAAATATGTATTTTGTTAATTACATTGAAATTGATTTTATTTTATATCAAACATAAAAACAAGGTTAGTAAAAAAATTTAATTTGTCCTACAAATGACTGACATTTACATTAAAAATAAAGAAACTGTATTACAATCCAAACAACTACATATTTTAAAAGCAGAAGTTCCCTGAGTGTACATTCGTGATCTACGTCCTAAACTCAATCAGAATTAATCTGTTTGCCTATCCCATGCATTTTTAGTGGTTGAGTGTGTATTTTTATCTACAAAATAAAAATGTTTAAAATACTTTTAACCGTTAAGGATTCATTTTCTGTCAAAGTTTAAAATATTGTTGCAAATATTTCCAGAAAATTGTGCTTTATGGCAAAAATTATTTCAAAAATTTCTTACTGAATCACTATTCTAAAATCGGCAATGTTTAGTAAAAAAAATGTCCTGCGGTTCTATGACATGTTCTTAATGAGATTAACTAATATTTGCCCATTGTTAGGGCATATAGGGAAAATGAGCGGGGAGCGGAAAAAATAAAACATTTGCGCATATGGGTGCTCCATTTGCCAGCTGTGTTTCTTATCACATTTACAAGTTTCAGTGTTGCCAAGTTATGGGTTTTCCTCCTAGATTTAGAGTTTTTTTTTAGTCGTTTAGGGTGATTTTAGGGGGTAGCATTTGTTATGCGGAATTTTGAAGTGTCAAAATCTGATTAACATATATAATTTTGCATTTTATAAGATAACATTTTCGGTTCGATTAATATTTTTTGGTAAATTTTTAAAATAATTTTAACTTTTTTTCAGTTTGATGGTAAAATGTCAGTCACTTTACTGCGCTGTTAAAATAAAATTTAAGATTTTGACAATGGAAAGAGTAAAACTCAGCGAAGTTAGTGTATTTTAAGATTTTTATTCACAGATTTTTAAATAAAAACTAAAAAATTTGGCAAATTTTAGGAAAAATTATTTTTAGGGAAATTTTTTTTTTTTTTTTGTTAGTTGAGTAAATCTATGGGGTTTTTGGACAATTTAGAGGGATTTGTAAAAAAAAATACATGGCAACACTGCCAAGTTTTTTTAACAGTTCGGGGGTTCGCTACAGGTCACATTCCTTGTAAGTTGTATAAATGTGTGTGAGTGTGTGTATATTGTAATATGAACTTTATTGTGGCTCAAAGTGCAATTACCAATCAGCGTAACAGGTGATCAATTGTAATAAAACTCCCAGGGTGATTTTCCTTTTCATTATTTTCGATTTTTGTTATGTTGGGTTCATTTCTTTTTTCTACTGTTTATTGTTCTTCCATCTTTCTTTGCGTATGTGTATGTGTGGGGCATGTTTTTCATATGTTACAAAAGTATATGTGAGTCTTTCATGTATAGGTTTGTGTGTGCATTAGTTTATATCACATTGTTGCATGAAAGCTTGCATTTGTTTTATTGTCATCATTACTGGATGCACTACATATACTTTTATAGTTCATCCATCCATCCATCCATCTATCTACATACGATATGAGTATTCCCTGCCAGGTTAGTTGGAAGCTATATTACCTAAAGGTTAACAGAGCAAGAGCAGGAATAGTGTAGATACTACGAGTACATCTTTTGCAGAATTATTATGGTCATTCGGTTGCAAATTCTTTTTTAAAACGTAATCAACTAACTATCGAGTGACTTTAATGTTTATGTTTAAAATTAAGTTTGTTTAACAACATGTAGAATTTATTTATTAACTAGTTGTAGTACTTATAATATCCCAGTGTTGAAAATATTACCAATATATTCATGGGCTATAAACCTGATTTCTGATAATGGTAATGAGCAACTTTTTTATTACTATGGGCTTACCTAAATGATTACTAGTATTGACAAAATAATGATTCTTATGCATTAATGCTTTAACCACATTTACAGATATATATACCAATGTTTCATAAAGACATGTTCTTTAATTTTTTGGATTATAGCGTCCTCTAGTAAATATATTGGTAACTAAAGTTGATATTTTTATAGGATACAAGCCGGCTAAAGCCGGGCTTGCCCGGAGTGCACCTACACGCAGAGAAAAGGTATGATTGAAGATGATTATGGACACAAAATTATCATATTTTGATTCTAATTATCATATACATGACTCTGGATGATCATATTACGATTACCGAAGTCGATTTTATCGTCATTTAGGATCATAATCTGATTGCTACGAATTGTAATCATAACATGATGCTCTTAAACTATTATAAAACGATGTTCTTTTTTCTGCGTGTAGTTCTGCCTAAAAATGTTTATTCATTGTAAGTTTTGTAAATATTTAAGGAGTTTTTTATATAATGACTAACATGTGGAATATTATACAGAATTCACGTGATGTTGATCACAGATCCAGAACCTTGCCTGTAAACTCTAGCTGAAGGAGTTTGAAGTTTCATAACAATGTAGTTTGTGTTTGGATTTTATTTACCTATAATTAATAATTTTAATACGTTTTTGTTTGTATAAAAACATTTATATTTATGGTTAGTAACCTTTGATAATTAATGAAATTGTGATAAATCCACATTCTATCGATGCCCAATAAAGATGTGTAGATCGACTTGAGTCATTGTACATGCCTTCTTATTATGAGATAGTATCCCATTTGCAAAATACCCCATGATACGTACACACTATGGTCCGAACCATAGCGGCTTAAGATGTATTTTTATTACTCATAGGGAGTATGCCCGCTGCATTGTTAGCGTGTGGATGACCTTGTTTTGCCTTCAAGTTTAAATTGTAATTGATTTTGGATAAGAATTTAATCTTTTAAGTAAAATAAAACACAATGTATTAGTGTTGGTATCCAAACATTTAGGTAGGTATGGAATGGCATTATCCCCATTTCAAATTTGGGGACTACGAATGAAAATGTTTATATCTTAACCCTCAAATCAAAATGGGAGCTATGTCTTACATAGCTATAAGATCGTTTTTCAAAAGAGTATTGTGTGAATATTACAGTATTTCTGTGTAGACGGATTGCGGCAATGTTTATTTTTCTATTCTGTGGTATGTCCAAAGCCGGCTTCGCTAAGTAAAACATTTATGGAAGGCTGTAAAATGAAAAATTAATACTTTATTCCGCTTGTCCAATAAAAATTACATTTTAAACTTTAAGGCAAAGCAAGGTGTTATCTATGATAACAACCTAGTGGGATTGCCCGTTACCATAACTTATGTGCTCATTGGTATATGGTCTTACTGAGAAGATAATTTCTAAAATATGCAATAAAAACATAGTAAAAATGGTAATCAAAAGGGAAGTACTACCGTCTTTTTACGATGGCTGGAGCTTGGAATTTGAATTTTGTCATTGAGGTTCCTTCTCTATTATATACATCTAATCACGATTTTAGGAAATTGTTAGTATGTGGCACAAAAAGATAAAAAGTCTTCCCCTTATCGTCCTGCTTAAACCACTTCGACTAAAAATCTGAAATTTCAAGTGTATATCCAATAATCTATGGGCTAAAGCACTTAAAATATACCTTAAGGAATTTCAAATAAAACTTGATAAAAATGTGGCACAAAAACAAATGTTCGCTTAATCACTCAGCCCAAACCGCTTGATTTTGAAACTCAGCGTGTATGTGCCTCCTCTGGCGTACACATCCACAAATATGGGATTATTGGAAATGTTTACGTAATGGAGCGAACAGTAAAAAGTTTTACTCCTGATTTACTGCCCAAACCCTTTTGTCTAGAAATCTAAATTTTATAATATGTATTCCCTGAGGTATAGGCTAATTTACCGGAGAGAATTTCCAATAATGGCGTGGTAAAAATTGTAAAAAATATTGAACGTGAAATTTGGATTAAATTAGACATCCACTAAGGAGGGGTATTTGTAAACTTTTTATGGGACGGACAAAAAGGAAGAATTCTCCTTCTGTTCCAAAAATTTTTTGGAACTCACCAAAAACACTGGGTTTAAATAAGAAAAATTGGGATTAATCACAAAGCTTAAAGGAGTAAGGAACTTGAAATTTGGCTTGAAGATTCCTCGTCTGGCACATCGTCTAAGAAGAAATTTATATGGTGAAATTCCTTAAGGTGAGGGACAAAATCTCCCTTTTAATATTCTACCAACTAACATTTGGCTACAAATCTGACCTTTAAAATATGTGTTTCTTTGAACTTCTAATTAAAACTTGTAAAAATTGGGTTAAAAAGGAAAAGTGTCCGTTAATAGCCCGGCTGAAATCGTTGGAGCTAGGAATTTAAGATTTGACATGTACTTCCTTAAGTGTAGACATCAACCAAAAGAGGAGCAAAAACGGACTATCTCATAACCAAAACCATTAGCTAATTATATCGTAGTTCACCTTAGATATATTTTTTGCTTTTCTGATCAAAACTTGTCATAAATAGAGATTTAAAGGGAAAAGTTGTAATGACATGTACAATTGCTTTATGCTTAAAATTTAATACATCTTCTCGAAATGGTTAAACAAAATAATTAAAACAGGAAATCATATTCTTTTTAATGCATTCCGACATTAAAAAGTATTGGTAAGGATAGTCGAGTAATAATAAAAATTTAATTATAAAATATTTTGAATATATAGAAGTTAACTGCATAAAAGGGGTAAAAGTTGGTACTAATTTATAACTTTTAAATACATTTTCCTATTCTCTTGAAATTTTTAGATTCCAAGTGCTGCAAAATTATATACTCTTTTTGACAAATGAACACAAAAGCACAAAATTGTTAAAAAAAAATATTTGGTCCTGGACGATTTTTATAAGAAGTTCTTCTTTTGGGGATCAACATTTTAGGCAGGAATGACATGACATTATCCCAATTTCCGATTTGAGGATTATGGATTAAAATGTATCTATCATAACGCCCAAACCAACATGGGAACTATGACTAACATGATTATGCGAATAATCCCCAGTAAAAAATAGTGAATATTAAAGTTTTTCTGCGTAGCCGGCCTGCGGCCGGACTTGGGGGTTTTTTACTCTGTGGTATGTCCGAAGCAGGCTTCGCTGAGTAAAAAATTTCTGCAAATCTGTAAAATAAAATAGGTAATACTTTATTGTATTGTCCAATAAAAATTACATTTTCAACTTAACGCAAAAAAAGCCAACAACCTTCTGGGCATTGTCCCAATAAAAACTCAATGAAAATGTGGTACAAAGAAAAAAATGTCCCCTTAATCACCATGACCAAGCCGCTGCAGCTAGGAACTTGAAATTTGGCATGTAGGTTCATCCCCTTGCATATACATCCACTAAGATGGGATTTTTGGAAATGTGTACGGGGAAAAGTCTCCTTTTGTCCAAAACACTTCAGGTAATTCACTAAAGAAAAACTTTTTGGAATTTATCATAAAACCATAGTAATATAAAGCAACATGGACGAAAATTTGTATTACTCCTAGCTTCACCATACGCCAGTGCTAATGACATCCCTATCCAAAATTGGACCTTGGTGGGGACCATTACCTCGTAATTTTTTCCAAAAATATTCTATTTTATAAAACGGACAACATTTTCGTTTCTTCGGAGTATCCACAAATGTTCTAAATAAATATGAACCAGGTCCAGGGTCGCTTCTCTGAGCCAAAAAAAAAACAGGAATACATCTTGTAATTTTTTCTGTTTTTTTATTTTTATTTTTTTTTTCAATTTAGATTAAAATTGCTTTACGAAAAATAAGGTTTGAGAACAATTCTAATGAAAATTAAAAAATACATACAATGTGAATGAAGTTTTTAGTTCAAAAGACTATTGTTTTGGAACTACTTGAAATATTGGAATTTAAATATAATATTTTTGTAAAAGAATGGTATCAATTTATGCAAAACCTTTTTCGATGTCTTAAAGGCAAACATTTAATTATTTTATGAGTTTTTTTACATTCTATTCTCTTGATCTCCGAATTTCTAATTAGCTCTTCTCAGTGCGCATGTTTCTATAACTACATATAAAATTTAATGTTTCGACGATACAGTAATCGAGTTTCCCCGTTCTTATAAAATTTTTCAAAAACCAAATTTTTACGGATCTGCCTATTTTGGAAACAACTTAAGTTTTAAATTTCAGATTTAGCTTAACATTTTGATTAAGATGAGCACTTCTTAAACATTTTAAATCCCGGTAATACCAGATTTTTTGAAAATTTGATATCAAAAAAAATAAAACTACTTTTCAGAATAGTGTCGTTTTTTTGAAAAAAGCATTATTTTTTTGTTGGAAAAATCTGGTTTTTTATGAATAAATTTGCTTTTTGGAAAAAGTCCTTTTTTAAAATAATAATTTTTTTGAAAAAGGTACACATAACTTTTTTTTGAAAAAGTGTTTTTTTTTTGTTTTTGTCAAAGTACTTTTTTGGTAAAAGCATTTTTTTTTTTTTTTGAAAAAGTCTTTTTTCTGGTGAAAGCACTTTTTTCGGGGGAAAGTCCTTTTTTTGGTAAAAGCACTTGTTTTTAAAAAAGTATTTTTTTGTGGAAAAAGTACTATTTTTGAAAAAGTATTTTTTTTTTGGAAAACGATATTGTTTTGGAATAAGATATTTATTTTCTGAATACTTTTTGGCCATCTCCGTTAGAATATCAAAAAATTCCGTCTTATTCGAATTCTCCTTTCCAGGAGGAAACTGTATACCAATTTTTCGGTTATTTGGCCCAGTTTCCCACTTTTTGGTCATCTCCGATGTAATATAAAAAAATCCCGTCTTTGTGGAGGTCACATTCCCAGGAGGAACCTATATGCCAAATTTAAAGTTTCTAGGAGCAGGTGCTAGGATGGGCGATGTTGAGTCACTCAGTATCTCACACTACTCTTTTATATAAATAGATAGACAGATGAAAACTACTGTTACTTAAAAAAACAAAAAAAAAGTTCCATATTGTGAAAAAACATGTGTTAAACCCGTTATTCTTTTGAAAAGTACCATTACTTATAAAATACCGTTACTTTTTGAAAAAAAAACTACTTTAAAAAAAACGTTCCTTTTAGAAAACAACGTTTCTTTTTGTTTTAAAAAACCCTTTTTTTTTTTAAAAAGTACAGTTACTTAAAAAAAACGCATTATATTTTTTTAAAAACCGCTATTTTTTAAACAACAGTTACTTTTTTAAACCCGTTATTTTTTTGAAAATGTCGTTACTTAAAAAACAAAAACCGTTAGTTTTTGATTAAACCGTTACATTAAAAAACCCTTACATTTATTTGTTAAAAAGTAACGGTTACATTTTTAACAATGCCGTTACTTATTTTGCAAAAACGGAAGACTTTTTCCACTTTTTCGCACTCTCCGTTGGAATATTGGAAAATCTCTTGTAAATTTCAAGTTCCCAGGTCCAGGGGTCTATGCTGGGCGATGTTGAGTCAGTCACTCACACCACTTCTTTATATATATAGATTATTTATATACATTAATATGAAAAAAAAAATATACACGAAATATTTTTACCTCTTAGACTACAATAAGATTTTAACACGATAAGTGTAAAAAACCACTAAAATAAAGTTTTAACGGGAAAAAGTGTAGAAAATTAGAACGTAATTATAACAAAATTATATTTGTAGAATTCTGGTTAAACGAATTACAGGACGTTAAGGTTGTTCGTTAAACTACGGAATTATAATTAATATTTTTTAAATTTATATATTTTTTATTTTCGTTCGACGTGTTCGTTAAAGCGTTAATTCAGTGTGAAAAGTTTAACATTCGTTGAACCGGGAATTTTTTCATTAAGTGTTGTTTTTTCATTTTTTTTTTTAAGTTTTAAACACAAAAAAAAAATAAAAAATGGAAAAAGCTCTTCAAAAATTATAAATTTTTTTTGAAAAAGTAATTTTTCAAACTGTAATTTAATTTTTGAAAAAATGTATTTTTTCGGTATTTTTTTGAAGATGGTACTTGTTTAGAAAAAGTAAATTTTTTTTTGTACTTTTTTTGGAAAAGCTAAAAAATTTTCGCTAATTTTTTTTTTTTGAAAAATGGAAGTTTTTTTTTTGGAAAATGTACTTTTTTTGGAAAAAGTACTGTTTTGAAATTGGTACTTTTTTAGAAAAATTAAATTTTTTTTGGTTCTTTTTTGTAGGACACTTTTTTTTTGTGGAAGATACGTTAGGTGGCAAAGGGAAATTTTTTTAGGAAAAAGTATTTTTTTGCGGAAAAATTACTGTTTTTAGTATTTTTTATGGAAAAAGTACTTTTTGAAATTAGCATTTTTTTTAGAAAAATTTATTTATTTTCTTTTGGTTTGGAAATTGTATCTTTTTTTGGAAAAGGTGATTTATTTTGGGAAGAAGCACTTTTTTGAAATTGGTACTCATTTTGAAAACTAAATTTTGTTGGTAGTTTTTTTTTTTGAAAAGGTACTTTTTCTGTATTTTTTTGGAAAAGGTACTTTTTTGGTACTCTTTTTTGGAAGATACAGAAAGTACTTTTTAAAATTGCTACATTTTTAGAAAAATTTAATATTTTTGGTACTTTTTTTTTGGAAAAATGGAAATTTTTTTTAGAAAGGATAATTTGTTTGGAAAGAGTACATATTTGAAATTGGTACTTTTTTTAGAAAAATTTATTTTTTGTGTACTTTTTTGGAAAAAGTACTTTTGTGGGAAAAATTTTGAATAAGATATTTTTTTGGAAAAAGTACTTTTTTTTGGAAAAGGTACTTTTTCGGTATTTTTTTGGAAAAGGTAATTTTTTGGTACACTTTTTTGGAAGATACAGAAAGTACTTTTTAAAATTGCTACATTTTTAGAAAAATTTCATATTTTTGGTACTTTTTGTTTGGAAAAATGGAAATTTTTTTTAGAAAGGGTAATTTTTTTGGAAAGAGTACATATTTGAAATTGGTACTTTTTTTTAGAAAAATTTATTTTTTGTGTACTTTTTTGGAAAAAGTACTTTTGTGGGAAAAATTTTGAAAAAGATATTTTTTTGGAAAAAGTACTTTTTTTACATTAGTACTTTTTTAGAAAAATTAATTTTTTTTGTGCTGTTTTCCAATACTTTTTTAGAAAAATTAAATTTTTTTTTGTAATTTTTTTGAAAAAGGAACATTTTAGTACCTCTTTTTTTGGAAGAAGAAAATTTTTTGATACTTTATTTTAGAAATTGGTACTTTTGTAGAAAAATAAAATTTTGGTTTGTACTTTTTTTTTTGGTAAAAAGGTAAATTTTTGGGTAGTTTTTTTTTGAAAATGAAATTTTTCGTTACTTTTATTGGAAAAGTTACTTTTGTTTGGAAAAAATACTTATTTTTGGAAAAATGTACTTAATTAGGGGCAAAGTACTATTTTGAAATTGGTACGTTTTTAGATAAAGAAAATTTTTATGGTACTGTTTTACAACAGTTTTTGGTACTTTTTTCTGAAAAGGGTACATTTTTTGGTACTTTTTTTTGGAAGAGGGTATTTTTCGGCAATTATTTTATTTGAAAATTTCGGTACTTTCTTTTTCGAAAGGGACATTTTTGAAAATGGTACTTTTTTATAAATAAATTTAATTTTTTTAGTTCTTTTTTGCCAATAGTTTTGTTACTTTTTTTGGTAAAAAGGAAAATTTTTTGGAAAAGGTAAAATTTTTGGTATTTTTTTTTTTGGGGAAAATGATCTATTTTCGGTAATTATTTTTTTGTGTGAAAATTTCGGTACTTTTTTTTTGGAAAGGGACATTTTTGAAATTGGTACTTTTTTAAAAAATTTAATTTTTTTGTACTTTTTTAAAATATTTAATTTTTTTGGTACTTTTTTTGCCAATAGTTTTGGTATTTTTTTTTGGTAAAAAGAAAAATTTTTTGGTACTTTTTTTTAATGAATATTTTCGGTACTTTTTCTCTTGGAAAATGTACTTTTTTTTTGGTGCTTTTTTTGAAAGGGAACATTTTTTTGTACTTTTTTTGCGAAAGGGAGTTTTTTCGGTAATTATTTTTTTTGAAAGCTTTGGTACTTTTTTTTTGGAAAGGAACATTTTTGAAATTGGTACTTTTTTAGAAAATTTAATTTTTTTGGCACTTTTTTGTCAATAGTTTTTTGTACTTTTTTTTGGTAAAAATAAAAATTTTTTGGTACTTTTTTTTTGAAAATGAATGTTTTCGGTACTTTTTCTCTTGGAAAATGTACTTTTTTCCAATGCTTTTCGGTACTTTTTTTTGATAAGGTACTTTTTTCGGTACTTTTATTTTTTGGAAAAAGGTACTTTTTTTGGAAAAATGGACACTATTTTCCGAAAAAGGAGGATTTTTTCACTTTTTGGCCTTCTCCGTAGGAATATCCAAAAATCGCTTCTTAGTGGAGGTCTAAGTCGGAGGAGGAACATATGTACCAAATTTCAAGTTCCTAGGTCCAGAGGACTTGGCTAGGAAAAATGGACAATATTTTCCGAAAAAGGAGGAGTTTTTCCACTTTTTTGGTCTTGTCCGTTGGAATATCAAAAAATCGCTTCTTAGTGGAGGTCTAAGTCGGAGGAGGAACATATGTACCAAATTTCAAGTTCGTAAGTCCAGAGGTCTTGGCTGGGCGATGTTGAGTCACTCAGCCCTCAGTCACTCAGTCACTCAGTCACTCAGTCACTCAGTATCTCAGTCACGCCACTCTTATATAGTTATAGATGATTCCTAGACGGTTGAAAATATTTTAATAATTTTCCACACAAGTATGGGCAAATCTATATTTTTGCGAGTGCATGTGGCATTAGAAATCAGTTTTTCTATACCACGGCCAGTGATTGCACAGAAAATTTCATATAGACGAAATCGAACAAATAAAAACTTAACAAATATTACATTATTCAAAAAAAAAAACAGGCTCACTGACGAAGGTTCAATACCAGAAACTGCGCAGTCTGATTCAGAAAAATTTAAGACTTACAATGTGATTTTTAGAAAATACACTTTCACAATTCAAATTAATTTAAATTTTTTAGAAACTAACCAATATTTTAATTTTTTTTTTTGAATGCGCCCCGGTAGGCTAGTTGGTAGCGTGTTGGCTTATCAGTGCGGGGGTCATGGGTTCGATTCCCACCAGAGGCACTGGTCTGTTTTCGCTACAACTATCCGAAGGCCATAGTAGCTAGTGCTCGGTTAGGGTAATAGGATATAATTTTTAATTATATGATTATTAATAAAAAAAAATAAAAAGTAAAAACTTTTTTGCAAAATTAGGTTGTAATTTACCATTTTCTTTAATGTCATATGGCAACCCTGACGTCATAAGTCTTTCACGTGTAGTACTATTTCAATGAAAAATAGCAATACTTTATATTTTCAGTGAACACGAAAAAAATTTGAGTATATTTTCGATTTTGTGCATTTCGAATTTGAAAAATGATCATTAGTAAAACTGGCATAGACTACTTTGGAATGGACAAAAATTTGTCAATTAGTCGTCAAACAAGGAGATTCTTCCAATCGGTTGCCTCCGTTCTTAATGAAATTCGGATATGTAATATAAAATAAATAAAATATTTTTTTAGCGGCCCAAGCTCACGTTTAAGAATTAAGAGAAACGGAACTTTTTTAAGTCTCCATTTGTGTGCTAAGTACATTTTTCCTTATAACTTTACAGTGGATTGACCGATCAGCACCAAATTTTTACATTATTTAAGTTAGAGAACTTATAATTTAAAACGTAAAGCGTAAATTTTGATAAGTGGTAGAGGGTACTTAACTAACAAAAATGGTAAAAAATGTGAGTTCAAAAGTAACTCTTAAAATAATATTGGGACTATAAAAAATTGCGCCTGTTCGTTAGTTCTGTATCTCTATCACATATCCGAATTTAATAAAAATCTAAAAGATGTTATTTTTAAATTTCCTAGTGTTTCTTTTTGGTAAAAAGTAAACATTAATATTATATGGACCAAGTTACACAAAACAATTAGTGGAAATTTGTTTAGATCCATTTAAAGGCTTTATATTTACTTCTAATGGTCGTCACTTAAATTAAGTTTCATAGGTATGTTTTTTTTTCGCTGCCACTAACGGTTAAATAGTTTTTTAATAAAAGTATATAATAATAGTCTAATAAAATGTAAATGATATTTTTTATTATGAAATGTGTTATTCTGCAAGTTTCCTTTCCAACTTTATGCACTAGTTAACGTTTTCCGAAAAAAAATTTAATTTCTTCCATGTGGAACCATTTGTAAAAAAAAAAATGGTTTGTGTAATGACAAATCAATATTTAAGGGGCTCCATAATGTACAATGTAATAAAAATTTTTTCATATTTCAATTTAGGAAATACTGTGAATCAAAAAATTCGTGGTCAAAAACGCATGAAAAATGTTAACAATTTTTTTTTAAGAGTTTGCTAGTATAGTCGTATTATTGCCGCCTAATTCGAGCACAACATTCATTTGACAAACTAATTTTTTTCAGTTAGACTTTTACAGGAAGAAGAAGAAGAAGAAGGATAAAACATTTTTATTGAAAAATTTAACGGACACAATGGACATGCCAGACTGCCGCAGTTTCGTCCCATCCATTAAATCGTCAATGGATAATTTATGTGTCTATGGAACAAAGTATTTTAAACTGTTAAATTGCTCTATAGGAAAAACTGTTTACTTTGTGTCATAGTGAGTTTCAAACCCACAGCCATACAACAGGCTATGACTAGAAGCATCTCCAAGATGACCCACGGTCGACACAGCCATGAATGTGGCTAAGTGGAGTTTTGTCAATCACAGCATTCACAATTTTTTATTTTTTTAAATAATTTTTTTTAAAAATATTTTTTTTAAATATTTGGCAACTCTGGACAACAAATTTCTAGAATGTTATTATTTTAAGTTGCAATTTAAATGCTCAATTGTTTTATGCTTTTTAAACAACTAAATTATATCTATCTACAAAAGATGGCCATTAGAGCGGAATTTTTTTTACCAACATTCAATTATTATCAATTACACTGTGCTACAAATGGTAGGGGTCAGTGATCGGCAGGGGTTCTGCATACCATAATAATTTATATCGGTCAAAAAAAAAATTATACGTGTTTTGGCGTTTCGCTGGGTCAGGTCTAGGAATCGAGATATATCGATTTGAAGTTAGTAAGTATCGTATAGGAGAAATTGTCATTTTTGCGCACCTTTTCTAAATGTCCAAATATCGCAAAGTGATGTTCAGCAAAGTTTTTAAGCTCAAAGCTGGCTGCAAAATAGTCAATAAAGGAAAGCGGTAGTTTTGGTTTTCCTTGATTTTAATTGAGTTTTGCCAGATAACTTACGAAAAAAAGAATGAAAAACTGATTTTCCAGGGTCCCACTGAAGGAAAACTATTGTGGAGTTAGGTGGTACGAATTTAAAAAAAACTCGTATAGCATTATGTAAAAAAAGCACCGCTTAAATTGAAAGTTACCGGTAAATATTTGAGTGTAGCTTTTATATATATTCTACATAAATTTTAATAGATTATCAAAATTAAACTACCCGTGAAATGTTTTCTTTTATTTTCCTTTACACGTTATAACTACCATCGAATCATAAAATCCTTTTTAGAAGTTCACTTCTTTGGGCATATGAGGCTTTCCAACACAATTGTCTAGCTAAAATAATGTTTATCGTAGCAATGTCAAACTAACAGTATTTATTCTCCTATATGAGATGAATAAAAAAGAAAAAACTTTTACAATTTTTCTAAAATATGGGCAAAGTAGGCGTGGTTAAATATCGGCAAACTTTGCAGTCATTTTTAGTATAGTTAGTATTTGTAATTGTTTAAATATTAATAGACTTTTTGTGGTTTACTCAAACATTCTAATTAATTTTTTTTTTTTAAGTTTAGAAGTTTTTCTATCGATCTAGGAAGTTTCACCGTGTAGCTCGGATTAGGTCTGGAGAGCATATTCGTGAAATATTGTCCATCTTAAATATTTAAATTTTTGTATGTTAAAACTACATGGCGTATTATGAATCATATGAAATTAATTCATCATACCACGTGTTTAAGTTACAAAAATCAAATATTTAAGATCAATATAATTCAATTTTCTCCAATAGAAAAACATATAAACTTTTTTTTATAAATTAAAAAAATAAAATAAAATGTGGACTTCAGAACTAGTACAGAATTTTTTTAACAAAATTTTGCTTTTAAAATTTTTTCATAAAAATGTTAAGTTTTCTGTGATCTACTTTTATTTAGTTCTTCTTATTTTAAAAGAGCTTAAGAACCTTTATTTATAAATTATAATTATTTATTTTCAATATTTCGACTCCACATTTGGAGAGTTCTTCAGGAAACAATTACATATTATAATTTGATTGATAAAATTTTTGTTTTAATAATTCTTTTTTTTAACGATCTTAAGATCCTTTATTTATAAATTATAATTATTTATTTCCAATATTTTATTAACACAAATGTTTTATCAATCAAATTGTAATAATTGTTCCCTGAAGAAGTCACCCAAAGTGGAGACGAAATATTGGAAATACATAATTTTAATTTATAAATAAAGGATCTTAAGCTCGTTTAAAATAAGAAGAATTTTTTCATAAAAAAATAGTGCATTGATATAGTCAAATTTCTAGAATTTTTAAAATTCAGATAAATTCTGATAAATTGCTATAATTACTATATTAAAAATCAGCTCAAAACTTGTCATTGTCATTAATCGCGCCTACTTCACCCACTTTTTGGAAAAATGTAAAAAGTTATTCCATTTTTCATTTGCATCATCTGGAACATCAAATACGGTGAGAAAAAATACGGTTTTTTTAGCTAGGCATTGTATGGAAAGCCTCATATATGAATATGCTTGTTGCCGTATGTCTACTGTCATGGTTTGTTAAATGTTTTCTACTCATATTAAATGATGTGTAAAAATCTTTTCACTGTTTTAATTATAATAATATAAAAATTTTCGTTTACGGATTTGAGGCTAAAGTTTTATAGAAACTAATTTATTAGCGAGAATTTACATTAAAAATTCCTTTTGTGTTTATATTAATTTAAAATCTACCTTTTATGATTATTAAGCTGATTATTTAGAAGATAAAAAAGGTGTATTGAAAATTAATAATGACTACTATACACTCAAAAAAGAAAAGGTTTGTTGAGAAATTTGTTAATAGTGTATTTAAAATATTTAACTAAGTTTTAGCATTTTTTGTTTTTGCTGACATTGCGTTTTCAACTTAACTTTAGTTAAACGCCTTTATATAATAAAACTAAAAGTGAAGTTTAACTAATTTACGTTGTTGCCAAAATTGTGCTGATACACACATTAATAGCATTGAGAACAACAAGTAAAAAGACTAGATGTGAAGAAAATATACAAACAAACACCACTATTATAAGACTTACACAAAATGCAACCGCGTTTCATTTATTTTTTTCTTTTATATACAACACACCAATCAAAGGTAAGTAGTGGGGAGTTATTACGTTTTGTTCTTAATGTTATTAATAAAATATTTGTTTATTTCCCGATTTTTTTATATAATTGCATTATGCTAACTATATTTAAGTCTTGACATTTTTATACACTCTAAAAATTGTTTGAAAATTCACTACTATAAAGTATGTAACAATATTGTGTAATTTCACTAAAAACGTCTAAATTTAGACACAAAATGCGCAAATTCTTAAATACATTTTTGGTAACAAAAATACACAAAAGAAGTATTTTTGCAACGCTTTTTATTTACAATTACACATTTTGTTTGTGAAACTACTACTAACAAACAAATATTAGGTATACCATCTTAAATTTACCACAATGTGCTGTAATAAAAATCTGAGATTTGAAAAAATAAAATAATAAATTAAGAGGGGACGTAACATTCGCGGCACAGAAAACAGACCTTTTTTAAAAAATTCATAACTCAGTCAAAAACAAACATTTTTCCAATTTTTTTATTATTGTAGAGAATTACAAATTACAAGAAGAAAAATTAAAAAAAAAAATATTTTTCACTCCAACATGGTTTTATAGAGCTCCAAACTGGCAGCAGAGAAAAAAACGAAAAAAAAAATATTGACTTTAAAAATACATAAAAAATCGAAAAAAAAATTAAAAAAAAGCTCGTGTCATACGATAGCGAATTAAGTTTAAAAAATACAAAAAAAAAATTTCATCAAAAAATGAACCCGCTAGTGCCGCAACCAGTACGAAAAACATGGTGTCGAGATAAACGCGTTTAAAGTTTGTGAACAAAGAAAAAAACGGTTACCTTTAATCTGCCATGACTGCTTCGTAATGTAAGCCTTCGTTATCTTGTGTTGTGCTGTTTTTCAAAGAAATTCAAAAACACAAAAAAAACCCACCCTTCAAGTAGGTACGAAATAACAACCACCAAAATTCAGGTAGCAAGTAAAACAAGTATATACCAGCTGCTGTACATAGGTAGCGCGAAAATTAAAAATGCGCTCTCACTAATCCGGCTGTAACTTTTGAACCCGTAGGAATTTTTAAATTAAATTTTTTTCAAGTTTGTTATAATTTTTATTAAAAATAAAAATTATGTTTTTTCGACCTTTAATTGTTCATTTTCATTGCACAATTAAAGGTCGAAAAAAACATAATTTTTATTTTTAATAAAAATTATAACAAACTTGTAAAAAAGGCAAAGTACCGCCTAGTTTACTTCCCCTGTTTTGTTTACAAACTAAACAAAATATAAAAAGGAGAGGAAAACAAAAAACATGTATTGAATATTCACCAGAGGTGGATCTTGCACATCAAACAAGTTTTCAATTTATTGTTTGATCAATGGTTATAATCTTTAACTTCAAACTCATATGTATATTAGTTCTCATGTAGTGAGTAAACTAGTTCATATGAATGTTTGAAGTTTGGCATGGGATTGTTACCGCTTTCAAAACGTGTTCTGATGATGGGAACCTAGAAAATTCCCGAAATAGATCTATCAACACATTCCTGAAAGGGTCAAATAATAAATTTGAAAACAAAAAACTCTATAGATTATTTGTTAGGACAATATCCTAATGAAGAAATATAGAGTATGGCCTCGAACTTGGAGAAATTTTTTTTCTTAGAATCTTAAGAATATTTACTAAAATACAAAATTATAAAAATTAAAACGGCCAATGTCATGTACCCCCCTTAACACATAAATTACAATTAGAAAAAAATATAAAAAAAATAGTAACAACGTTTATATTATTGTTTAAAATCGACCAAATACATATATAAATTGGATATTACACCATGTGGATATTGTGACCAGTCAAGTGCATAAGCAATAGGTTCCATCGCAATATGTTCCAGCAGAATGTGTTGTTGGTATGTATTATTAGATGTTAATTTTAGGAAATATTTTCATCAAGCAAAATGTCACCCAATTATTTATGTTTCCTAAGGCTGAAAACAGATTTGGCGAATATTTCGCAAAAGCTGATGTAGAGGCAACAACAACTTCTTGACAAGAAGTTATAAAAACCAACATCAAGTGTACCATAAGAGATGACATTTCTGTAGAAAAAAAATCAAAATCATAAAACTTTTCCTTAAGATACAAACTTAAAATCTAAGAGAAGTTTTTGGATTCTTACACTTTTTCTGCAGGAAAATTACCAAAATCTACAAAAATTTCTATAGTTAAAGTGTCTAAGAAATGTCTGAGTCTAAGGCAAACATATTATTAAATATTATTTTATTTATAAATTATTTTAAAAATCATTTTATTCTCTTATCTTTAGGCTGTATATCGAATTTTATGGTATGGTAAAATTACACGTTATTTCTAAAAATGTTGTACACATTTTTAGAATTCGTTTGTAATCAAATTACTCATAATGTGCGTAATAATTTAATTTACACACTTGTAGTAAATGTATCCAACTTATAGTAGGAATACAGTTTCCTAAGTTTGGTAAATTAGTTAGAGCGTATATATTTAAAACAATCACAAAAAAAATATATTTAAATTTCAGCAAAATAAATTAACTGAAATAAATATGTTATACTAAGTTTTTTAGTTTTGTTCAATCTACTAAGCTTCAGCAAAAAATTTTGTTGATTGCAAGTCAATTTTAATTTGCTTTGAACTAAGTGTCAGCAAAACGATTCATTTCCAGGATACTTTTCAATAAATACTTTTCGGAAAATGGTAAAATTATTTGGTTTCTTACCATTTCCGTTCTATTTATTGGTCTAATTTGGTTTATATACTTTCTAGTAAAAGTAGAGTTTACCCATGCTGACCAGAGGTCAACAATAACCCACAGAACAATTCATTCGACTAAAAGCAAAAAAATTTACTAAATTTTATGAAAGTAATTATGTTGGTTACACTATTGTGTGCATTAAAGGGTTAAATAATACATATAAAAAACTTTGCGAGTTTTTAGATTGGCTTAATAGTTATAGTATCAATATTGAGGAAAATAAATTTTGGTGGGGTCATTTTTGACCTCTGGTCAACATGGGTTAACGATACTCTTAACAGATAATATGCCATAACCAAATAAGAACAATAAATAGAACGCAAATGGTAAAAAAAAACCTAATAAATCTACCATTTTCCGAAAAGTATTTATTGAAAAGTATCCTGGAAATAAATCCATCCATAGACTGTATTCTAGGGCGGGTCGATTTGTAGGGAGGCAAAAAAATAGCTCAACGTAAAAGGAAAATCGTATTCTAGGGATCAAAATAAGAAACTTTGCCGAAGGAACCATACCTCTAAAACGAATTCTGAAAGCCCACTTTGATATTCAGAAAGTATGAGGAATCTCTCCAAGATAATGGGAGCTACTTCCTCTCCGGGAGACGCGCTAGAAGATTAATGCATAAATCATCATTCTAGGTGACCGTTAAGGGTTAAATTTTAAGTTAAAATAGGGCCTTTTTATCCGTGTTTTTAAAGCAAAATGTACAAATCTCAGGATAGAGATATTTCAGAAAGTAGGAGGAGTCTTTCCAAGATTAGGGTCTCTATTTCTTCTCCGGAAGACGCTCTAGCAGATGAATGTATAAATTATATTCGTTTGGAGCACTCTAAATGGGTCAAAGTGGGATTTTTCAAAATTTGACCCTACGGGTCAAAAGTCGGGACATCAGAATTCGTTTTAGAGGTATGGTTCCTTCCGCAAAGCTTCTTATTTTCATCCCTAGAATACGATTTTCCTTGCATGTTGAGCGATTTTTAAACCGACCCGCCCTACTGTATACAAATTATTATTTCTTAAATTTATTCACATTTTGATCCTTGAGAGCCACGTTATGCAAAAATATAAAAACACTACTAAATTGTGCTAAGTACTCGTATATTATCAATAAAATTTACAATTATTGCTAAATTGAGGTTTTTGAGGTTTTGGATTATATATAAAATTTAAGGGAGTTCTTCAGAGTAAGATTTTAAATAGCTACAAGTGTCCTAGAAAGTCCATATTTGTTATATAAATTAATATGATCAAATAAAAACGATTTAATAAAGAAATATATCAATTTCATTTAATTTAAAATTTTGAATATTTTTTTACTAAACCATTTTTATTTTTTTTGAAATAATTGAATTTTTACAGGCTCGGGGACACTTAAGATTAAGTGTGATCTATCTAAAACTTCACACGCAACTCTTTCTATGCAATAAAGAAACGGAAACGTACAAAATTACCTATGATGTGTGTATTTATCTTTCGCTTTAGTCTGTCTACCTGAACGTATATTTGTTTCCAATCTGACCACACTACCTTAATAATCACTAAAAGAATTTAGTTTACAAATACACATTTAACCTTTATTAAATTTAAATATTTTATTTTGACTTAATTTAATGAATAGACAATTATTTTGACAAGCCGGTAACAACACAAAATTGAAAGGGGTTTTAATCAACAATTTATATGTGTACACATTGTTGGAGTCCTTTGCTTTTGTGTATGAAAAACAGATACAAAAATAAGCATGTATTAAAGGCATAGTACAGTCTAGTTTACTCCCCCTGTTTTTGATTATAGACAAAACAAAAAATAAAAAGGAGAGAAAAAAACAAAAAGCGTGTATTGAATATCCACCATAGGTGGACCTTGCACATAAAAATCAAGTTTTCAATTTATTTTTTGATCAATGCTCATATATTAGTTCTCATGTAGTGAGTAAACTAGTTTATATGAATGTTTGAAGTTTGGCATGGGATTGTTACCGCTTTCAAAACGTGTTCGGATGATGGGAACCTACAAAATTCCCGAAATAGATCTATCAACACATTCCTGAAAGGGTCAAATAATAAATTTGAAAACAAAAAAACTATAGATTATTTGTTAGGACAATATCCTAATAAAGAAATATAGAGTATGGCATCGAACTTGAATAATTTTCATTTTCAATGATTTGATTTTTTTATATGTCTTACAAAAGTTGTACTTTTTAGTAACAATTGTCCTCGTCTCTACTACAGCTTGACATGCAGCGACATCTACTTCATTCTAAGTATATCTTTCAATCTGGTTGTCTTTCACACTATTAATGTCCTTTTTTAGCAAAATAAATTAGTAAAACATTAATATAACAAATATTAGTAAAACATAAGTTCAAAACTGCTCAGTGCTGAATAAATATAACTAAAATTTAAGATGGAAATACAATTTCAGAAAAAATTTACTGAAATAGCATACTTGATTTACAATACGTTTTACTAACTTTTCTATTAACTTATTTTTTGGAGTGTAGTAGGACTTTCTTAATATATATGTACATATGTTTATATGTTTAACAAAACTGTGTGAAAATGTTATGAATAAAATCTGGATTTTTAATGCTTTGTTAGAAATCCCATTTTGTTAGAAATTTTATATTGTTTATTTAATTTATTCAAAAAAAAAAAAAAAAAAAAAATTATGGTCTGTTTCTCTATTTCGAAAGAAAGCTTTCTTTCGCTTTCTAAGCGAAAGAAAATTGATTTGGGTTTCTCTAACTAAATTTCTATGCGAACGATGACTTGAAGTACAAGTCGAATGAAAACGTAACAGTTTTCATACAAAATTTGGTTTCTCTATTTCGAACGAGTTGTCAACAGTGCGAACGTAAATGTCAAAACCAGTCACTTGCTTTTTTGTTTTCGAGTAACAAAATATTTTCAAAAAAATATATCATTCATTCCATTAGAAAACGCAAAAAATCTGAACACGGGTCCTCTGAATTTGTTTATTTTTTTAACATGAATACTCTATGGTCCCATTTGTACATTTCCTTTTTCAGATCTCCAAATTTGTAAAAACTCGTGATTTTATGCACGTTTTTAGTTCTCATAAATAGCAAAAAAATGCTAAAAGCACTTTACTTTGAAGTGCCATAACTTTTTAATTGTATATCGCATGTTATTAATTTAAACGATATTTGGAAGATGCTTTACTTTATAACTGGATTTTTAAACAAAATGATTGCTAAAAAAAAATGCATACTTAATGCAAATGCAGTTTTCTAATGCATTTTTCAAAACTTTCCCCCTACGATTTTCAAAAAAAAAACAGTACTAAAATATGGAATATTAGCTACTTATAATAATACTGATTTTTATGGAACAAACATGAATTTTATTTTTAATGATTTAAAAAAAAAATATTTTTTTTATTCTATAAAATGAAAATATTTTTATAAAACACTTTTAGCATTTTTATCAAATTTATGAAAATTAAAAACGTATATAAAATCGCGATTTTTACAAATTTCGAGATCTGAAAAAGGCTATGCGCAAGTGGGACTATAGAGTATTCATGTACAAAATATAAAAAAATCGGAGAACCTAAAAAAAAAATTCTCATTTTTCAATGTTCTTTGCTGGAATGAATGATATAATAAAAAATTATAAATATTTTAAAAAAAAAGAATGGATAACAAAATAACACGAATATTTGTAGTTTTTTAAGAACTTTAAATTTCAGCTTAATGAAATCCACAATGGAACAGCTTAAAAACGCTGGTGTACTTTTTTGATTTTCTTCTTTTGATTTATTAATTTTGCTTTGTTTTATTTATTTGTTTTATTTATTTATTTGTTATATACAGCTGATCACTGTTAAGTAATGTTGTATTTATCTTCAAGCAATTTAGTAGTATTTTTGGTATTTTTAAAGGAAATTGTAATAGAAGCTTAAAATATCCGGTCTGGCACCACTATGATTTGTAAATACGTAAAACACAAAAATTGACACACGTAAGTATAGGCGAACGATAGCTTTCGAAATAGAGAAACCCAAATTGACTCGAATCCGAGTGACTAGCTTGCGTTCGCTTAGGTTTTCGTTCGAGATCGTGGAACAGGTCATTAATAAAGAAAAATAAGCGTTTGTTCTAATTTTTTTATAAACATGCAGTTTTTTTTCATTTCTATGAAAGTTGATGTCAATCCGTTTGTGTGTGCAAATGACAACATCGTGTTGTCTTAGAAGAACTGAAATTCTTTGTTTAGAAAAGTATGACAATTTAGCAAATTCTTAAGTCATTAAAATAGCAAAATATCGTTCTACTAAGAATTAAATGCATTATTAAAATCAATTAATATTTTCTCAAAAACGAAGCCGAGTTAAAGCCGGTAACAGTTTCTTGATCGATAGAAAAACATCAGAGCTTTTTTATAAATAAAATTAAGTTTTTAAGTACACTAATAATTCAGAACTAGTACTGAATTATTTAAAAAAGATTATTATTTTATTTTGTTTTCCTTTTAAACGCGATTCACTTTAACCATTTTTGCCGAAGCTCGTGACAGTGTGCGACATTGAACACACACACCCAGTGTTTCTTTATCTGTACAGCTGTCTTTAATTAGAAACTGTTCTCTATTATATTTAGTACTACATGGCGTATGAGTGTTAAAATTGTTATTAACAATTAAAATCAATTATACGCCACCGTTACCTAAAAAGCTATTTATCATTATTTGTGTACTGTGTTCTTGTATACTTTTAGTTTATTTAATAAACAAACAAATACAAAAATATGATTTAAATTTATTTACTTTTATCATTTGTACATCTTTATTTTAGCTACAACCAGCTGTGTCTGCAGTTTAAATAATAAAATAAAACAATATTTTCATCTCGTTTTGTTTAGTCATGATTACATTGCTTACTTAACTAGTTATTCTGAAGCACATTTCTATTACACTAGTCAACAATTTAAAATTTTTTTCCAGAACATGTACTCACATAACAAATTCGATTGTTTCAACAGAATTTCACTGATTCGGTTGCTGCAACCTTGTAAATTCAGTTGTCACAGCTGAATTTGGTTGTTGTAATCGAATTGGGGGTTGTGGCAACCAAATTCGGTTGTGCCAACTGAATTCGGATGGGATAATCGAATTTATGTTGGATGAAATTTTTAAATTCTTATGAGAGTGTGTCTTTGAAATACATATTTTTTAATTGACTTGGGTACGCTTAGAATACTATGTAAGTAAAGATCACGTGAAATGTAGTTAAAAACAAATGAAAAGAAAGGACGACTTACATTTCAGTAAATTCAACTAACATTGTCATTTCTTTTTTAGTTTTCAAAAACTGAAATAAACCACATGTTAGTAAAAAATAAACACACATTTATTTATTTTTTTATTTTTTTAAATAACAAAAAACAACTGTAAAAATCAATGTAAAATCATAAAACAGTCATTTGATGTGGTTTGTTTTTTAAATGAACTACAAGGTTAGTAAATAATTTAATTTGTTCTACAAATGACTGACACTTACATTAAAAATAAAGAAACTGTATTACCACCCAAACAACTACATATTTTTAAAGCAGAATTTCCCTGAGGGTATATTCTGCGGAATTGTTGGGGATTAAAAAAAATATTGAAGGTCGGTCATACATTTGACTCCTCTTGGCGCATGGTTAGGACAGATAGAGCGGTGGGAGCAAAATTTTTATAAAAATTACATTTTTGTATGGGAGCCGCCTTAGACAGTGGTTAAAAGGGGTAGGTATGTTCGGATAAAATGTTGAGAAAGAGAAATAAAAGTGGGGTCGATCTAGCATTTCATCCCTTTAAGAGGCACCATGGGAGAGGTAGAAGCTGATTTCATAAAAAAATGTATAAAAAGATAGGGGGTAGGTACTTTCTGCAAAAATGTTGGGGGTCGGTCATACTTTTGAATCCTCTTGGCGAATTCCCAATGACAGTTAGAGCGGGGGGAACAAATTTTTCAAAAATATAATTTTTGTATATTGGTCTCCTTAAGGCGTGGCGATAGGGGGAAGAAAAAAGCATTGAGGAGCAAACGCTATTGGGGACTGGTCTAAGATTTAATCCCTCTAAGAGCGACTACGGGGCAGTTGTGGGGATTTTTGTGGATGTTTAAACCATTCAACGCCAACTTTGATCCCGATGCGGAGCCATTTGCTCCCATCCCACCTCCCTATCTTGTTACTAAGAATCTCCATACAACACTACCCTATAACTAATGGTCCTGTTTATAATTATACTTGATATACCTAATTTTATATTACTATATATAGACAATATGGAATTATATATGGACTCGTATATAATTCAACACAAATGTTCATATAATTATATATAACTACATATGAACCAATAATAAAAATATTTTTTTTTATAATTTTTGATAAAGCCGTATATTGTTTCACATAAAATTATATAAACTCTGAGATATGATTATATATAGTCCATTATAAAGCCACACTATATTCTGTGCAATTTAAACATTATTTTCTAAGTGATTTTATATATAATTTTATAAAGTCCGGAGTTAACATTTCAGAGTTAACTTAAAAAACACAATAATGACTTAATTTCCCTCGGTCGCACATTTTCGCAAGAGTATTAGGTATGCACTTAAAGAGAAAATTAGCAAAATAATTAACCTTTCTCGCAATAAAACTCTTTTTTTATCCACGTGGCTCCAATAAATCGAACAATTTATGCAGAAAGCGAACTTTAAAAACTTAAAAAAAAAAAATGTATACACCCAGAAAAAAGTGTCAACTGAATTTAAAAGTGCATTTTGGTGGTAACAACCAATAAATTGGGGTAGTACAATATTTTGGATGTTGCAATCCAAATTCAGTTGTATTAATCAAACATTGTCCTGAAAACCAATACTCAGTTGTACCAACCGGTTTCTACAACAAAGACATGTATTTACCACAAAATACGTTAAATAACTGCATACGTTATTACTAGAGATGTCACGAATATTCGGTTACTATTCGGTATTCGGCATATTTTGCATGTTTAGTCGTATCGCGAATTAGAGCACTATTCGGCAGAATTATTCGGTTTAAAGAAAACAGATTAAAAATATGTATTTTTCACCTAAAAAATTGAGAAAAATTTAGGTTTTCATAAAAAATTTCTCTCTAAAATGGCAAACACGGCTGCTTATATTAAAGATGATTTTCCAACCTAAAAAGTATTACGGTTCAGTTTAATTTTGTCTATATCTAAAGTATAGTGAAGTTTTATATACATTTTACATGAAATTTAATATAAGAAATATTTGCAAAGATTCGGTATTCGAATTCACTATTTGTGTCATCTCACACAAACAAGGTATAATTAAAGATTGTCGTTTGAAATTACATACAATTGTTTTAAAAATTCTATAAAATTATATATAATTTGATACAATTAATGAAAAAAACTAGGAACTGTTTTTATCAACTCTTATCCAATAATATTAAATTATATCTAATCGATATAATTATATATAAGACCCAAAAATTTGTATACCCGAGTAAAAAAAATGATATATAACGATATATTCTTTAATATAAAAATATATGATCATATAAAATAGCATATGTATCAATATGTATTTATATATAATAATATTTTCAAAATGTTTTACCAAAAAAGTTCATGGGTAAGAACAATCATGTATAATAAAATACTATTCTGAATTTTATATATAATAATACATGGTTGATAAATTTGATTAAATTTTGTATAAAATTAAATATAACCTAATACATAATTATAAATAATACAAACATCAATTACGTCTTCTGTCATTTAGACATACTTATATACAATCAAAAGCTGAAAAATTTTCCCAAGTCAGTTTCTATGTAACTATAAATAATTCAAATATCGCAACATATTTTACGATAATAGTTTACAATTTTGCGAAATCCATTTCCATTACAAATAACATGCCCTTCAAAAAAATTTTTTAGAACAGATTATCTTTGAACATGTCCTAGAACAGCTTCTTTTATCACCGATTAAATGGAACCGTTTCTAGAACAGGTTCCTGGGAGTCAAATTGTAATGTTTCAGAGTCCCAAGACCAATTTTAAAACTGTTCTAACGCAACTTGTTCCAGTTTGGAGGTAAAGAATCTATTGAAAATATGACAAACTCCATATAAAAATAATCAGTTGTAGAACAGAAATTAAGAGCTATTATAATACAATATAAGTTGTTCTGCAACCTGTTATTTGGATTTTACTGGGCCATTTTAATATTGACAAACATTTTTTTTTTAATTAAATTAAAATTAACAATTTCGTTTAAAAGCAAAAATTTGATGTCTTAAAAAAATATAAATAAAATTTAAGTTATTTACAAATTTCAATCATACATTTTGTGTTTTGAACCCGTTTTATGGAGGTAAAATACTTAATATCTTTTAATTTAAATATATTAGGATTATTATGTATCTAATTGTATCTAATTATATCTAATTGTATCAATAATAATATATATATTTTTTTTTTATTAACTATTAATCATTATTTTATTAATTATTAATTAAATTATATCCTATTAACCTAACCGAGCACTAGCTACTATGGCCTTCGTCACGTTGTAGCGAAAACAGACCAGTGCCTCTGGTGGGAATCGAACCCATGACCCCCGCCAGCATGCTACCAACTAGCCTACCGGGGCGTACAATAATAATATAATTACATGCTATTATATCGGGACAAAACTCGTATAGAGTAGTATAGTTTTTTATTAAATTGTATCTATTTAAATATAATTAGATCCAAAGTGATACAATTTAATATAACCATTTTTCGGATCAAATTATATCCTCCTATATTTAAACTATTTTATTTTTTATTTTATTTATTTATTTGAATTGCTCCATACACAAGACTAAGAGTCTTATTTTGCAGTATGGAACTGATGATTTGAAAAATTATAAGATCATTAATTAATAACTTAACAACTAATTACAATTTTTATATGGAAAACAAAAAACAATTTAATTAAACAAGATGAACAAAACAAAAAAAATAAATAAAAAATTTAAATAAATTTAAATAATTTAATTTATCAAATAATAATGTTTGATTTTCTTATGCCGAAAACAGTTTAAAAATATTTTCTTTAAATTTTCGTGCGTTACTTAAAAGTTGAGAGCTGTGGGATATAGAATTCCAGAGAGATACTGCGAATATGTAGAAATGCCACTCCGAAATTAAACTTTTGTATCTAAATGATCTAAGTCTTTTTCCCCTGCTTATATCTGAAATAACAAGTTTGCTGTACAGATGATCAGGTATGTGGGTATATATTATTTTATGTAAAAAAACTAAAACTCTAATGTTTAGTAGATTATTTAAAGAAAGGCCATATAGCTGAGATGAAAAGGAAGATACACTAGAACGCCTATTAAGTCCATACACGTATCGGATTATGTTGTTAAATGCAACGTTCAATTTCCCTTTACTAGTTGCATCACATTTAGCAAAAAGCTCACAACCATATAGTAAAACAGGCATCAGATAAGTTTTGGCAAGTAGCATTCTTATGCGAATAGGTGTACAATGCTGGGTTCGCCAAAGAGTTCTAGTCATAGAGAAAGTGCGACCACAAGCATAGTTAATGTGGTTCGACCACGTAAGAGTGTCATTAAAAAATATTCCGAGATTCTTAGCAGATTTTACTATTTCAATTTTTTGATTATTTATAAATATATTAGGTATAATACTTAGTTTGGCAAGTCGCTTTTGAATTACTATGCATTTAGATTTTTTTGGATTTTTTCCTAGACCATTTGCGGTTGCCCACGTATAAATACGATGTAGTTGCTGATTAATAGAGATAATACACTGGTCGATTAAGGCATTAGTACAACTGGTATAAAGTTGAACGTCATCCGCGTACATTCTTACATTACAATTTGTTAAAATGCCTGGAAGGTCATTAGAGTACAGTGAGAATAATAGTGGCCCAACAATGGACCCCTGAGGTACCCCTCTGGTTACAGGCAGTGCCTTGGATTTTTGGATTGCAGTTTCAACATACTGATATCTGTTACGTAGGTATGTTGACAATAACTGAGTAGCGGTCGAAGAGAAATTGAAAAAGTTATTAAGTTTGTAACAAAGAATGTTATGATCTACGGTATCAAACGCTTTTGAATGATCTAAAAGTATTAAAAATGTAGTCTTGCCATCATCAAGTTTCTCCCTAATCTCCTCTGTAACATCAACTAAGGCTGTTTTGCAACTGTGCTTCTTTCTGAACCCAGATTGACGATCTGTTAGCAAGTTATTGTTATCCAAGAAATAAGTAATTTGGTTATGCATAATACGTTCAAATGCTTTAGAGAGAAATGGAAGAATGGCTATTGGTCTATAATCAGAACCAGCTTTGTGTATTGGGACGATTTTAGCTATTTTCCAATTCGAGGAAAAGTAACTTGAAGTTAATATTTTGTTAAACAAAAATGTTATTATTGGAAGTAGTTGAGGTAATAGAATCTTTAGAAACTTTGGATTAATCCCGTCCACTCCTATAGAGTTGGATTTTATAGACAATATACTAGATAAAACGTCACATTGGTCTACTGCAGCAAAAGAAAAAAAGTAAAAAAAGTTAGATTCAGAATTGTTACTAGAATGATTATTGATGTAATAATTTTGATCTGCTTGAACCATAGGAACATTAAAAAAACTTTTTATTGATTATATCGGCATCAATCGAACATGGTTCTTGATTCGTAGATTTGCCGATACCAACTTCACGTATCGTTTGCCATGTTCTTTTGGAGCCAATGGCGGAAGAAAACTTTTCAGCATAAAAAACGGATTTGGCCTTTTAATCATTTTATTTGTTTCTCTTTTAGCAGTCAGATAATCCTCATGCAATGTTGTAGTTTTAAATCTTTTCCAACGTGCATACGCAAAATCTCTTTGATTGATATAATCTTTTATTTCAGATGAAAACCATGGTTTCTAATAATTTTTGTCCTTATTGGTACAGTTAGATCAAACAGATAATTTAGGTTTTGCTCAAGAAAAGAGAGTTGGTCATCTACGGAATACAAAGAATACAAAACATTCCAATCGATTTTAAAAAATTCTTCCTCGAGAAATCTAAAATTAATACTTTTGAAATCTCGAAAAGTAATTCTCTCAACTGGTATTACCAGTTGAAAATTATAAGTCATGAAAATGAGATCATGCTTGGAGAAACATGACGCAGACAATTGATCATAGAGTAGTACAATAATTTCATTACTCACGAGAAATAAATCCAAAACTCATCATATATAATTTTATATAAACTTTTTTACTTGGGTGGGCACAAAATTCGGATGAAATTTTATCTTAATTCGGATGAAATTTTAATCGATCTAATTCGATACGATTGTACAAATTTGTATTTAATTGCATCGAATTCGATCTAATTCGATACGATTTTATCGATTTAGATACAAATTGATGTATTTTAGATACAATTATTTGTTGTCATTTTTCGGATCAAATTTGATATCATCGCATATCTAATTTATATATAATTTAATATAATTTTTTTTTACTTGGGTACATAAAATACAACTTCAACTTTCTTGCAATACCAGAAAGCTATCCAGCAAGGTACACCGACATGATTATACTCGAATTAAATATAATTTTGTGCAAATTGATATGCTTAAAAAAATTTTCATAATTTTGGGGTTAAGTTTCGAAAAATTAAGCTAAATTTACATAAAAATAAAAAAAAAAAAAAAAATTTGGATAAATGATGTAAATAAAAAAAATACTGCGATATTTCAAAAACTGCGAATGACAAAAAAAAAACTAAGTTCGCAGATTTTGATTCAGCGTACTTTGGTCTATTGTGTGATTCAAAGTCAAGTTTTTTTTTTGGTTGTTGAATAGTGTTATTTCTACTTATGTTGTTTCTATTTTTTTTTGTTTTTTTTGTGAAAATTTATTTTGTTGAAAGTATACAAATACTAATAACAAATAACAGTTGCCGCATTTGGCATTGTTTCAAAGTTAAGGATTCTTTCATTTTTATTATGTTTATTTTTATTGCAATATAAACTGCAAAGTAGTTCTTGGTTTCTTTGGTTGGAAGCAACAGTTCACTAGAGAAGCTGTATAAAGAGTCACCATTGTCAACAACTGTTGGGGAATCATATGAAAATAATAATAATTGTTTTAAACACAGAAACATTTTACTCATTGTTCTTTAGCTTTTACTTTACCACTTGTAACAATTATAATTCTTTTAACAAATACAAAATGAAAACAATAAAACATAAAAAACTTTTACCATAAAATTAAAAAAAAACAAAAAACGTTTTTTACAAAAAAAAAAAAAGAACTCGAAACAAACTTAAAATATAATAATGGGACACCACTAGTGTTTTTACAACTTGTTGCATTCATTTATTTCAACTGGAAAAATGTTTAAATAGAAAAAATAAAGCAACAGTTTTACATTTATTTGCCTTGGCCAAAATTGAATAAATCTCTTTGTCATGGTTTATTTTATGGTAAATAACTTAAGCTTTTTATGATTAACATTATTTGGGCAATTATATTTGTTTCTTAAGTCCTACGATTAAATTTCAAAAATGTATTCCGACTTTAAAGCTTTAAAGCTTTTAAGATCTTTTTAGGCTTTCCAGATGCCATTATAAATTAACAAAATGTTCTATTCTGTTGGTGACTTAATGCCTTTTATGCCGGTTGAATTGCAAAGATTGTAATAAGTTTTACTTCTCTTTCGCTTAAGCTTGGCCCTTTGCATAGGATCCAGCTCTTCCAAAACTTCTGCTTCTGATGTTATCTGTTGCCAGATCTAAAAACATATATCAGCTAGGCATAAAATAATAAATTTGATTTATTTTTGTAAATATTCAGAGGTTGAAAGCTCGTTATAAATAAACAAAAATAAATTTTACACTCATAAAATAAAGTTAGTTCAAAAGTCTTTTAAACGGGTTCCAAATCAATTGAACAAATTTTTTCTGTTGATATCGTATTAATCTGTTATTCAACTAAAGTTATTTCCCTGCAGGAAGCTTGGGGTCAAGTGTCTCCAAGTCTCCACTTTTGTCTACTATTTTGTTGACATTGTCAACTAAGCGTCTACACTTTTAACTTTATTAACTCACTAGTAAATTTTTGGTTCCAATGTCTACATGTGGTCCCATTAGAACTAATTAGTCACTAGTGAATCGATGGTTCGTATGTCTACATGTGGTCCCATAAGAACTAACGAGTCACTAGTGAATCTTTGGTCCAATGTCTGCATATGGTCCCATAAGAACTACCCAGTCACTAGTGAATCTATGTTTCTAATGTCTACATATGGTGCCATAAGAACTACCTAGTCACTAGTGAATCTTTGGTTCCAATGTCTACATATGGTCAAATAAGAACTACCTATTCACTACCTAGTCAATAGTTCTAATGTCACTAGTGATTTTCAATGACACGTACATGTTAAATGTCTATAGCAAATTACATTGCCTGGGGAATACTTGGTTAGTAGTACTGGTGACACAGTCAATAGTGAATCAATACTTTTTCACTATTGACATTTCCTGCAGGGTTGTTATCTCATTTTACCACATGAACAAATTTCAATTGTACTTATAACTTTTTTGTTCTACTAATATTTAGTTTAATTTGTTTTAATGTTTTTGAGAATTTATCCCAAATGTGTGTGCGCTAGTGCCGATGTGTGCGTGAATTTCTGTTAAAACGTGTTGGTGGTTTTTTTAAAGTGCGCCAAAATCTTTTAGATAAAAACAACAACCAGCGCTTGGATACAGAACAAGAATATTTCCGAAATTATTTGAATTAAATCGATTTGTCAAAAATTTTAAAAGCTGTCAATTTAAAATTATTCAAATTCGCATCGTTCGTGACATTTTTATACCATCGCACAGTGGGGTGGGCCTAGTACATTTTGCGGCATCAACTAAACCGCTAAGTTTTTATACAAGTTATGCACATGGTTGAAAAGAGGATTACTTGTAGATATCAGAAACGTGAAAAAACATATTTGCGTAGTGCAAATATTTTTCGCAAATCGCAAAAAAACCGAGTTCGCATACTCAACCGCTAAGTTTTTTAATAAGTTCTGCACATGGTTGAAAAGAGAATCACTTATAGATATCAGAACCGTGGAAAAATGTATTTGCGTAGTGCAAAGTTTTTTCGCAAATCGCAAAAAACCAAATTCGCATACTTAACCGCTATGTTTTTATATAAGTTTTGCACATGGTTGAAAAGAGAATCACTTGTAGATATCAGAAACGTGAAAAAAAAATATTTGCGTAGTGCAAATATTTTTCTCAAATCACGGAAAACCAAATTTGCATACTGAAGTACTTAGTTTTATTTTTAAGATATTCACATCGTTCAAAAGAGTATCAGAAAGAGATATCAGAGACGCGAAAAATATATTTGAGTGTTGCAAATATTTTTAGCTATTCGCAAAAAAAAAAATTATCATTATGGCCCGCTTAGTTTTAATGGCTGAAAAGGGGATTACTTATAGATATTAGATACGCAAAGAGATGTATGAGCTAACTTCCAAATTCGCTAATTTGAAAAAAACAAATTCCTATCTATTTTTTTTTTCTAATAAAAAAACTGAAGTTAAGAAATAATGTATATATTTATATACATTTTAGAAGGGTACATATATTTATTTAAATTCATTGTTAACAGTAGTAGAAAATGTTATTTAAAAAATAGTAAGTTAATTAAAGCTAATAATAAGATTAATTATGATATAAATGGTCCTTTGCCTCTTCAGGCAGTTCATTAATTGTCTTTATCGGACTTTTACGTTTTTCTGTTATTATTGGATCTGAATTGATAAGTAAGAAGTTAGAAACGTCTTGGAGGTTTTCTTTTCTGCCACATTTTCTTGAATTGAATTCTCTGTTTTTTTTGAAAATTTTATTCATAGCCTCTTGGGCTTCTTCTGATAAGAATCCAACAGGTAATTTTGAGTTATTAATAACATCTGTACTGTGTATTAATATTTTATGCAACGTTGGTGACATATTGTACCAGGGGTAATTTTTAACGAATAGTTCTGCTGTTTCGGTAGTAAAAAGTTTGAATTTATCAACTTTAACGTTATGTTTACTTGATATTATTATTAATATTATATAAACATTTTTATAAGATTAACATCCAGTTTGGTTATTTGGGCAGTAAGCTCATAATTTCGAAAAAAAGTTCTTGCCGTGTTCCCATCGTTATAATTTCCAGCGTCAGGCTTTGGCTGGTCAATTAAAAGACCCAAAGATTTTTTAAATTCATCCTGTATCCGTTGTTTGCTTTGGTTTGCAATTGCTTTGTCTTGCTTTTATATGCCAAATGCAAAAGGCATTCAAAACTTTTCAGCCAAGCATGTAGTGAAGACAATCCTAATTCCAAGTTTTTTACTGGAGTTTTTAACATTTTTTGAATGTCATTAAAATCTTTTGAAGAGCTATTACACATAAAACATGTTTTTGTACAACGAGTATCTGTGATACTATTGCAAGATTTTACATCTATCATAGCAAGTAACAATTCGTATTTGATATTATAGTGTTTGTTCCCCACAGAAATAATTAATGGCTGTAAATTATTTATATCTGTATCTATTTGCTCTTTTTCAAGTGTGATGCTCTCCTTAGTTTCCTTAATATACTCAATTTTTAGTGGCCGACAGTATCGAGTTGCAGATGGCGTTGGATTTTGACAAACAATTTTGTCGTTCTGACAGAGCTGAAGAGGTACAATTGTTGTAATCAGTGCATGTGAATCACTGCAATTATTGCCCAAAAACGCCTGTTTGTACTGATGATGGCCTGTAGTACCATCAAAACCCAATTTAACATAAAGAATTAGCTCTTTATTTTCGTATGGTGATATTATATTTTCAGCAAAAGATTGTACTAGTCTAGATGCTGTGTGGTCTAGTAAATTTTGTAAGGGCACTGAAGCACAAGTCTCATTAATAGAAATATTTTTAGGGTAACACATGTTTTTGGATTGTTGAACAATTTTATAGGACGGAAAAGTTTGAGGGGCTTTTGATCTGATAACCTCATATTGGCATCGGGTTAACTTGCCGTCTACAATAACGCCTAAGGCATCATCAGGAGATATCATTTTTGGTTCATTTTCTAGTAAGTTTTGATATTTTGTAGCCATTTCTGGATTTTCAATGATATTTTTCAAAACAGTTGCAGGTGATCTATTTCCACTTGCTCGCAATTTAACTTCTAATGCATATGCTAACATGGAAATAGAGTTTTCTCTTAAATCTTCTGTTTTTAATCTTTTGGTTCGTTCAGAACTTGATTCAAATTCCTCTACTGGACGACCAATTTTTTTTTGAGTACTTTTATGGAAATGAAATGATGTGTTCAACCACTCATGATTTTTAGCAAGAAAAATACTCTCGATACGATTACATTTATCATAATTCAATTTGTACTTACGATAAAATGATGAAAATAACTTTTTAAACTGAGCATCATCATCTTGGCAATTTAAAATTGTTTGAATATGATTTTTTAAATAATTTATTCTCTTTTGAAACCGTTTTTAATTGCGAGCTCATCATAACGTTATGTAGCTCCAGACCAGTAAAAATAAACGATCTACGATCTATATCACAAATTAATTAATTAACCACTAAATAATAAGAAGCTTTAAATTTACCTGACAAGGCCATTTCGTTACTAATGTTTGCTAAACCGCGGTTAATCGTGCTGATTATTTTAAGAACAATAAAAGTTGTTGATAATAAATTGTAATTTATAAAAACATAAATTACATTGACAGGATGATCAAAGGAAATATTGATAGGCATTCATTTTTACTAAAGCTCAATATAATCACTACTATAAGGTTAAAAATAAAACTAAGGGGTCTATGATTTTTCGAAAGTCGAGCTTTTTAAAAAAAAATTATATTTTTTCACTTTCGTAGAAAATTCGTTATAACTTTTTACGGGAACAGATCTTACAAAATATTTTTTCTGGTAAGGATAGAGTATAAAATATAGAAAATTTCACCGAAAACAAAATTCGAAATTCTGGCGCAGAAGTTCGAAAATTTTTCGATGTTATTAAAAAAATCGCGAAATTTTTCGCGTGATACATTGCAAATCAAAATTAAGTATATATTTAACAAATGACATTTGTTCTAGTTATCCATGCAAAATTTCAGACAGATCGGGTCATTAGATCGTCAGAAAAATAAAAATATCTAACACAGCTCAAAAAAAAATAAATTGGCAATATCTTTTGCAAAAATCAAAATTTTGCAAAAACTGTTCAAATTGTTTTTTTTTTTTTTTTTTTTTTAGTTAGTCTCTTTATAGGAAGAAGAAGAAGAAAACATTTTTATTGAAAAATTTTACGGACACAAGGGATACACCAGACTGCCGCAGTTTCGTCCCCCTCCTGGGACTCGTCAGTGTTTAATTTATGTGTCAATTGAAAAAGTATTTTATATTGTTAATTTGCTCTATATGAAAAACTTTTTATTTTTTTGGTGTCGTACTGTGATTTGAACTCACTACCTTAGCATCAAGCTATGCATCGTAATCTCACCTCTTAACCAGTTGAGCCACGGTCGACACAGCGATGATTGTAGCTAAAGTGGAGTTTGGTCACACTACGTACACACAAGTATTGTTTCGATCAGAAGAGACAGAATTAACTAATACCAATGCACAATTCATTTCTCAACTAGAATGCTTTTTCTTCTTAATCCTATCTCTTTTTCACAAGTAATTATCACGTTTTATGATGCGCTTTATTCACATACAATAGTTGGATACCAAGTGTAGGTTAGAGATTGAGTCGCCGTTAAGCAAGTTTCTTCAAATTTCATGTTAGAAAGTGTTTTGCAACCGTCAGATAATGACAATCGTAATTAATTTTTATATTAATTACTGTAGAATATTACTTTAGTTAGTCTCTTTACAGGAAGAAGAAGAAGAAAACATTTTTATTGAAAAATTTTACGGACACAAGGGATTACAATTCTTAACCGAAAAATTTATTTTTTTTTGCATGCTTTCTTGTTCATCAAAAGGGAAAGTTACATTTAATAAAACACTTTCGTAGAAAATTCGTTATAACTTTTTACGGGAACAGATCTAACAAAATATTTTTTTTGGTAAGGATAGAGTACAAAATATGGAAAATTTTACCTAAAAAAAAATTCGAAATTTAGGCGCAGAAGTTTGAAAATTTTTTGATGTTATTAAATAAATCGCGAAATTTTTCGAGTGGTACATTGCAAATCAAAATTCAGTATAAATTTAACAAATGACACTTATTCTTATTATCCATGCAAAATTTCAGACAGATCGGGTCATTAGATCGGCAGAAAAATAAAAATATCTAACACAACTCAAAAAAAGTAAATTGGCAATATCTTTTGGAAAAATCAGAAATTTTACAAAAAAATATTCGAGCAAAGTTGAAAATCGAACAAGTTTGTTCTACAGAGCACGCCAGAGCACGGCGGGCATATTAAATTCGTAATCTAGATAGTATTAGCTTTCATATGCATACGGTTTTAGGGTCTCCCTCCCCTGCGTTCAAAATATAGGGCTATTGAAACATTAAGTTTCTCTTAATTTTTATTAAAAAGGTAATCTCGTCTATGTGCTACCAGCATCTTTTTTTACAAATATATTAACATGAAAAATTAATGATTTTGTATTACTACTAATGATTTATTACTTAAAGGTAGTGACCTAAGTGGTTAAACACGCACAACACTGGCTTATGTTAGTACCTCTTTTTAATATGAAACATTTTTGGAAACAAAACTTTGACTTTGGCAGCTTGCCATCGTACCAATAATTAGAATATCTCAAAAAACTAAACGGAACTAGTTTCGGCAAGGTCTTATCTATTAGATTTGCCAATTAGTTTGAAAAAATTCGAAGATTTAAAATCGGACTTTTTGCCGGAGATCCCCTTAGGCTGCCCCAACGTGCATCGCTCAAAAACATTTTATGAAACAAAAACAAGATAACTTTAACATATAGCTGTCGTTTATTGTAATATTTATGTAGTGGTTATTTATAAATGTTTATATGTATGTATTAGTAATAAATATTTTTTTGTTTAAATTCATTTTTTAAATTCTCACTAGGTGCGCTCCGGTAGGCTAGTTGGTAGCGTGCTGGCTTATCTGTGCGGGGGTCGTGAGTTCGATTCCTACCAGAGGCACTGGTCTGTTTTCGTTACAACACGCCGAAGGACATAGTAGCTAGTGCTCGCTTAGGGTAATAGTATATAATTTGTAATTATATGATTACTAATTAATAAAAAAAAAAAAAAAATTCTCACTATGTTCATTACTTTAATAATATTGTTACAGTAACTATATGTAGGTCATTCGGATAGTAAACAGTAGTAGTTGTTTTAACTGTTATTGTAGTAACTTTTCTATGAGAAAATGTAAAACGACTATTTTAGACATTCATTTTAAAAAATAACTAACCAAACTACTGTACTTCAGTAACAGTTGTTTTGATGAGTTATTGTAGTATTTTAATAAACAACTGCCAAAACAGTAACTTTACAGTAAAGAGTTGATTTTTGTTAGTTATTTAACAATAGAAGATTATGTCGAGCTTTTAAAAATTCTCATTTAGTTTATATTTGTTATTATTGATATTATTGCCAATGCATAAATCATCATAACTGGAATACCGTTTGGAATTTTGACTTTGCATTATAAATAGGATATAGGAAATGCAGATTTTTATTGTAATTAAAAGAAAAAAAAATATTTTTTTATTAACCCTTTGACTGCCCTTATACACTACAGTGTATACATTTAAAAAAAAAATATAAAAAATTTGATAATGCAAAAAGACTATAATTTTGTGCTGATTTCATGATTGCTGATTTTATGTGCTGATTTCAACTGATTTATTTTCATTTCCATTTAACAGCTTTTCTGCCAAATTACTGTATTTTAACTAACTTATTTAGTTCACCTAAATTTAGTTCACCTATATTTAGAAGAACGTAATTCTGAACTTCAATTTTTAACTATTTAAACGCGCTTTTTCTTATAAGTGTACTACTGTTTTACAAATTTTTTAAATTTATTCTGAACCATGATGAAACATTTATAGTTTTAGGTACACTTAGAATACTATGTAGGTAAAGGCCACGTCAAATGTAGTTATAAACAAACGAAATTTCACTTGAAGAAAGGACGACTTACATTTCAGTAAATTCAACTAACATTGTCATTTGTTTTTTACTGATCAAAAAATTAACCACAATTGTTTTAAAAATGAGCCACATATGTTAGTAAAAAATAAACAAACATTTGTTTAATTTAAAAACAAAAAAAAACTCCTGTATAGAATGAATGTAAAATCATAATACAGTAATTTGATGTGGTTTGTTTTTTTAAATGAACTACAATTGTAGTCAGAACTAAAATTTCTTCTACAAATGACTATTTTTCACTTAAAAAAATATACTGTATTACAAATTAAACAACTACAAATATTTTAGAGTTTATAATTTAAAATATCAGAAAAAGCTACATCAAATTTGTTAAAAATATAGTTAAAAAAAAACTGCTAAAATATCAGATTTCTTTGCTGTATATTAATAAGTAAGATAACAACAGCAAAAATAAAACTGTTGAGTATAAAAATTATTAGTTCCAATTGGGTTTAATTTTAATCAATTGAAAATAGCTTTTACTCTGCTAAAATCAGCAAAAACTTTTGCAGAATATTTGTAGACAAAAAACAGCAAGCAGAATCTGTAATATCTAAAAAATGTTTGTTAATATTACCTTAAATTTAGTTGAATACAAAGATTTTTATTCGCAAAATAAAAATATTGAAAATTTAAAAGATTCTTGTAATTGTTTTATATCAACTAATATTTAGCAAAATTTGTTGCTAATTTTATCAAATTAATTTTTTAATTACAATTGACTAAAATTTAGCTCAAATATAATAAATTTTGTAGATTCAAGAGATTTAATTATCTTACTAATATTTGCAAAAAAAAAAAATCTGCTAATTTTAGCAGATTTTCCTACAACTTCATTGGGAACTAATTTTTATTATATTTAGCATTACTTTTAGCATTTTCTTCTATCAGTGTCATTTGTAAATCCGAACAAAATAGACAACGGAAAGAACCTGATGGTATCAACACCAATAATTGCTTCGAGCTATTAACAAATCAGTCATTTATGGCATTATCTCTGTGTCTATTTTCATTGCCCTTCACCATCTCAAATTGTAACTAAAAGTTACTAACATCTAAATCTATTGTTGACTTTTATAAATGTTATTAATTGTGCAAAAGCAATAATCCGCCAACCAGCAACAGTATCATCACACAAATAATAGCTCACTCCCCTACACAGAAAAAAATATTTCCCTAATTTTTTTAATTAAATCGATTTGTTGAAAACTAATTGAATCAATTAAATATTTGCTAACATTTGGGACTTGCTTGACATTTTTTTATACCATCGCTCAAAACATATTGTTGTTGTTTTCTGTAATATTTATGTTGTATTTGTTTTTTATAAATGTTTATGTATTAGTAATAAATATTTTAAATTAATTTTTATTAGACTTTATTAATTCTCATTGGGTTTATTACTTTATTAGGTTATATAATTTTTTTTCAGTGGTTTAAATCTAAATATTAATTTATTGTAAAACATTATCATAACATTGATAATAATGTAATTTTTGAAGTTAAATTTTGTTGAATAAAAAGTAACAATTTTTTTAAACAAAAAAATGCTAAAAAAATTAAAAATTATTAAAAAAAAATAAAAAAAGTTTTTAACAAAAATGCTAATTTCTGCAAAAAAAAAACTCCGTTTCAATAGAAATATGTCTATGTGAACTTGTTCAAATCAGTATAAATAAATCTGCTAACTAAATGAGAATTACATGCCGATTTAAATTCAATGTTATGAAATTCAAGCTATAAAAAAACATTTGGTATGGCATCAAACACTTTATCCAATTTTAGTTTGCTTTTTGAGAAACTATACAATTTATACTATACTATTTAATTGAATTAGCAATTTTCGTTGTTGGCGGAATTTCAGCAATTTATTGAAACGTTGGTTTTCGTGATTGAAATGAGTTTTTATTTTTTTGTGTGTATGTGAACGCATCCTACTTTATAAATATGTATGTATTTGTATAGTACACTGTTGTTTCATCTAATCCGCATACCCATAGTTCTGCAATGTATGTATCACTTCCGCTTAAATAGCCTCAAATATTGTGGTCAGATGGTCATAATCCCAATCATAATTTAGTTCGCACAAATTAGCGTGTAAAACAAAAAGTTTTGCAAAACAAATCGTTTTTATTCTGTCCATTCATATTTGTAATTCAAATAAACTAACATTGATGTTGATAGTGGCAATGATGATCATCATCCTCATAATGGTTTTTATTGAAAACAATACCGCCGACATATGGGCTTAGTCGAAATTTTTTTAATTGTTTGAAACTGATATTATTTTTCAATAACTTTAGTAGTTTTTATATAAGGTGGCGCAAAAGTAATCCTCCTATCAGAAAATGCTATACATAATAAATACATAATAAAAAAAAACATTGGAAGGTTATTTTTCGCCACCTTATATTTTAGAAAAGGGGGGCTATACGTTTGGATTAGCAAAACTTTAACTCGAAGGAGTGCAAAATTGTATGGCCATAGAGCTATATCTTGAATTCTTATCGTAAGGCAAATTTGCAAAATTTAAAAAAAAATCATTTGAAACAAGCTTATTTCTTTTTTATTTTATTTATTTTGTTTGGCGAATTCAACTTTTGGATTTCATTTTTAAAATTGTAAAATTAAGATATCAGGTAAATTCAAAAAGCATTTCAACTACGAAAAGTTATATTAACATAAATTGCTGAAATTCCACCAACAACGCGAATTTCTAATTCAAAAGTAATCATCGTATACCTTCCCAAAAACCAAAAAAAAATTGTTGTTGCCTTACCAAATGTTTTGTTGCCATACCAAATGTTTTTTATAGCTTGAATTTTATAACAGTGAATTTCAGCCGACATGAAATTCTCATTTAGTTAGCAGATTTATTTATACTTATGTGAACAAATTCACACAGAATTTTTTTTTTTTTCTATGCCAAAAAAAAATTATGAATTGTTTTTTTTTTTTTTTTGCAGAAATTTGCTCTTCTGTTGAAATCAGAGCATTTTTTGTTTGAAATAATTTTCAATTTATTTTTTGCATTTTCTTTCTGTTTTAAAAAATTTTTATTAAACGAAATTAAACTTTATAAATTACATTATCAATTTTATGATAAATATTCAGTTTTAAACAACTGAAACTAAAACAACTTAATAAAGTAATAAACCTAATGAGAATTAATATCTAATTTAATTGAAATGAATTTAAAATATTTATTACTAATACCACTAAAAAAGAAGAAATTTATAATGTTTACCTTTTTATGAAAATAATATGAAAATTTCTTAACAAAATCTAAAAAATTTTGTAATTTCCATATTTTACACAAAACAATATGATATACCACCACAAATTGTTTAGGAAAAATCGAAGATGTTGTTTTTCAAATATTCGAGAAAAAATAGAGTATTTGCATTTTTGCAAACTTTCTGTAAGTAGTAGACTGTGTAATTATGTAACAAATATTTTAAAACAGAAGATCCAATTTTTCATACGATTTGTGAAAATCGAGTAAGTACTTAGGAAGTTCGAGCAGTACAAAAATTAGGTATTTTTCTTAGTTTTGCTAAAAATATCACACTATGAGCAGCAAAACAACGCGAACTACACCAAATTTCGATTAAATTAACATACATATATCATAGGAACGTTGAAATTCGATGCGCTAACTTTCATTGAAATCCGAACACATCCATCCCAAAAACAACTAAAATCGAATCGAAATTTTTGGGAATGACTAAATTTGCAGAAAATGCACTTTCTCTTCAACATATAACGTTAAATTCAAATAGAATCTCCAAAACAAGTTATTATTATATAAATATGAAGTAAACCGAAATTTTAAGTCAAAAAAAAAACACCACAGAATTTGACAAAGATTTTTTGGAAAGCACAAATAAAGAGAGTAAATTTCGATGAAAACTCCAAAAAATATTAAACAATGGTTTACATGTGCGATCTTTTTTTTTTAATTCAATCAAAAAATGTAATTTTAAGAATTTTTTTTGAAATTTTAAAACTTAAACCGCCATATTTTAAGCGACCCTTGCAGAAAGTAATTCACGCAAACGTGAACTCCAATTTTAAATATTTTTGAGAATAGTCCATATGTACGTGCATCTAAAGCAATGGTTCCCAAATGGGGTTCTGTGAGAGTCTTAAAAGTACCGACAAAGTGATTGTTTAAAATTAATTTCAAAAAATATTTACAATAATTTTTGCCATTTCATTAATTGTCCCGTGTTTTAATCACGGGATTTATTTTTGCATTTATTTTATTTCGTTGAAATTTCCAAAATCTGATATTTAATAGGAAAAAAAGCATATTTTTATCTAAATCAAATACTCAAATTAAATTAAACTAAATCCAACATGGATTTATAATTTTTTTAAATACATTTTGGATTTAGCTTAATTCAATTCCAGTACTTGTATTTTTTCAATATAACAGCGTGTAAATATACACAGAAAAATAAATGGCAGCCGAACTAAAAAGTGCAATTTGGTGGTAACAACTAAAAAATTTGGTTAGTAGAACCATATTGAAATTTGATTTCTGAATATTTTTGATGTTGCAACTAAAATTCAGTTTTATTAACCGAACTTTGTCGTGAAAAATAACACTCAGTTGTACCAACCGATTTCTATTCGTAGTTAACTAATTTAAGTCGTAGTAACCGGATTTTAGTTGGCAAATGGCAAAAACTTTTAAAATGTTCGCAAAACTTTTCGTAAGCACTTAACTAAGGAGACAAAAAAAAATTTTTTAAGCAATTACTGTTATTTGCGACGTTACTGAGAACAATAATATTTAAAAATCCGGAAACATGGTCATTGGAGCGTTTTACCGAAAACTTGTTTTTTTGGATATGTGCTACTCTTAAAGCGGCTTATGGCATAAAAGATTTTTTAGGTGGATTTAATCCAAAAAATTTATATTTTTTCACAAAACCGGTTAACTAACTACTGAAGAGCTTGAATCTACTCTATCTAAAATAAACTTTATTAGGTATGTCTTTTAAATACCTTTCATTTGATATCAACTCAAATATGATGAAACAATGTTTAACCAGTAGAAGTGTCTCAAGGAGTTCGTGAAGCAAAAGTTGTTGGGAACCGCTGATCTAAAGCAATAGTACCTAACATTGTTTTGGCGGAATAAATTAGCTGGAAAAATTGTATTTATTAAATTTATGCTTGAATAATATAGTCCAGTTTATTTCATTAGTTTTGTATTGCAAAAATATGTACATATTTATTTTAATTTGTTTATTCATACGAGTATTTGTTGTATCAATTAAAATGTTTTTTTTTTTTTTGTTTTTGTTGCGAATTAAGAACAATTAGTTATACACTCAAACAAAATGTTGACGGCATAATTCCAGGTAACAATAAATTTCGTTAAAATTATGCTTAAATTAACCGCCACTGAACAGAGAGAATTTTGTTGAACGAAAAATAATGAAAATTTTCAGTAAATTAATGAAACTTTTACTGGGTTGTAGTCCTTATTCATCTCAAAGCGCCTTCCAGTTGTAGAGTCAGATTTTAATTGCCTCAGATGACAATGCAAGGAACATTTTGAATTTTTGATTTGGAGAACCATAGCAAACAAGGTCTTAACTTGACCAAAATGGACCATTGCTAATTACGAAAATTAAAAATAGATGACTTTTTGTAATAAATAAATAAAATAGTGTTTATAACTTCTAGAGAAAAACGTTTATTCTTCTTCTTAACCTCAACCTTTCTAAATTAAATTTATCAAATGCATACTAAAATACATTAAAAAAATTGCCCTGTGGCGATGTTTCAACATAAACGCAAAGTTGTCTATACTGAACGTAAAATTCAGACGTCAATCTAGTAGCGTTGTGAAATAGAGACGGAGCAGATTAGAAAAATAAACAAAAATATAAAAATAGAATATTTGTTTTGGTTAGTATTTGCCCTGTGGCGATGTTTCAACATAAACGCAAAGTTGTCTATACTGAATGTAAAAATTCAGACGTCAATCTAGTAGCGTTGTGAAATAGAGACGGAGCAGATTAGAAAAATAAACAAAAATCTAAAAATAGAATATTTGTGTTTGTTAGTATTTGTCACTTCTGAGTATAATATACAACAACAAACGAATTTCCATAAAACGCTCTTATTTAAAAATTAAATTCTAAACCTCAACCTTTCTAAATAAAATGCGCTTCTTCGGGCAGATTTTTATAGCTTGCAGACTTTAAAATAAATCTCATTGAATAAGGCAAATTGCATAATTGCTCTTCTTCTGGTGCACACGTTTGAACGACTTCTTGACACTAAATTGGTCATAAATTTAACAAATAATAATAATTTAGGATGTGAGTAAGATTATTTAAGTGTAAGATCATTTGTTTTTTGTTAAACAAAAAACCGTACAATGTTTATTTATTAATTAAAAAAGGTTTCTATCAGCTAATTTAAAGCAGAATTTGGTTGTCGTCTACACTATTAATGTGCTTCTTAGCACAATTTTTAGCAATATAAATTAGTAAAACATTAGTAAAATATTAAAAAAAAACTTTAGTTAAAATCAGTTAAATGCTGAATAAGTAGAACTAAAATAATAACTTAAAAAACAAGTTCATTAACAAATTTGCTGAGAAATAGTATACTTGGTGTACAAGACGTTTTACTAACGTTTCTACTAACTTATTTTTTTTTAGTGTAGTGACAAAAATAATGACATATCATTACCGTTTCTACACTGTGGTTATACTTGATAGATAAAAACATAAATGACTTGCTTGCACAAATGTCATTACTTGCATGTTTAATAGTTGTTTTCTTTTCAATTGCTCAATTCAAACTGAAGTTTATTTTACAAAATTGATAGTGTCCGACCGAACAGTTCGGCCAAAAAACTATATTTTGTCGGTTTTTTGATATCTAGAGGCAATGATGACATATTTTGGTATTGGAAACATGTTTGTTGAGCCGATTTAATTCGATTTTGTGTATAAAATTTAAGAGAAAAGCAGAAGTTTAGCTATAAAGTTAAAATTACGGCCGCCGCACTATTTGCAATTTGGCCGAACTTTCTGAGGCCGAACAGTGAATTCATTGCTTAACTACAGACTTTTCTTCAAATTTGACACTCAAAATAGCATCTAATCAGCCCAATAAACATTTTTATATTCGCCAAATTTGTCCATAATGCTTTAAAATACCGAATACAGACCAAATGCATTTTCTGGCCGAACTGTTCGGTCGGACACTAAAAATTGATATGACTTTGTTACAAATTATAAAAAATACACTCGAAACAATATTGAAAGTACAAATATGGTACAATAGTACCTTACAATTACAGTAGTATCTTACACATGCATATAAAAAAAAAATATTAATTATATAAATGCTTGCTAGAAGTGAAAAAATGTTTAGGTCATTACTTTAAATTGAAAATAATGATAAAAATAAGTACATATAGGTAACGCATTATTTTTTGTAACGAAATAGTGGTTATTAGTATTCCTTATGTTTTTTTTTTTTTTTAAGAGAAGCAACACTCAGGAAATTCTTCCTATTAATTAATGCGTTGCTTACTTTGGAAAGGGGATAGTGGAGAGATGAAAGGTGGTGAAAGATGAAGGGCTTCAAACATGTTAAAGTAATGCAGAGAGTAAGCTGGTGTCATTACTGGTAGTACGAAAAGTAATGACATGGCAATACCATTTCTACACTGGGCTACAACGAATATTAATTTTTTTGCAAAAGTCCAATGATTTGTGTATTTTGGGTGTGAGGTCTGATTAAATAAAAAACTATTAAATGATTGTTATTCTAGTTTATTGCCCAATTAGAATCTTTAATCATTTTCCCAGGATATTTAAAATATTAAATAATGATTACAAAACAAAATCCTAATGAAAAAGGTTAATACACACAGAGAAATAAAGTTTTATTTTAATGGTAACAACTTATAAATTCAGTTAAAACAAAGATATTTACATTCGATTTCTGAATATGTTGGGTGGTGAAACTAAAATTCAGATGAATTAACCGAACTTTGTTGTGAAAACTAATGTTTAGTTGTGCCAACTGACTGAAATTCGTAACAATCGATTTTGAGTCGTAGTAATGGAATTTCAGTTGGCAATGGCTAAATTTTTCTTTGTGTGTAAGGAGAATAGATGTGTTTTGTGATCGTTATTTTAAATACCCCTGAAAAAGGATTAGAGACTCGAATCGAAATATTGGGCAAAAAAAAAAATGATGAAAATTATTGAATAGTTTTTTTATTTTTTATTAAAATAGAATATTTCATAATAAACAATCAAAACAATTATTTCTTTTCATTGTTTTTGAATGTTTAAAACAAAGAAATCAAAACACAAAACAAATTGTATAATAAACTTTCCAGGTAGGTAAAACATTTTTGAAATTAATGTGATAAAAATACGACGTTTACAAAGTATACGACATTACATGAATCAGGCTATTATTTTTAAAATAATACTCAAAAATAGCAGTTTTTCTTTTTTTTTTTTGTTGACATTTTTATACCCTCCATCCCATAGTGCAGGAGGGTATATTCACTTTGTCAAATGTTTGTAATTCTTTTAAAAAAATTCTGGGACCCCATAAACTATATATATTCTTGATCAGCATGGATAGAGAAGTCGATATAGCCATGTCCGTCTGTCCGTCTGTCCGTCCGTCTGTCTGTGGAAACACAAAATACTCCTCCAATACAGAAGAGGTACTGCTAATTTTCAGTCAAATTGTTTGTTGATATCATGAGCAGTTTTCTAGTGAAAATGATCAAAATCGGTTAACGCGTTCAAAAGTTATGAGTGAAAATGTGGGAAGACCTCTAAAATTTTTTTTTTTTTATTTCATCATACATACATACATACGTACATTCAATGCTTATACACAAGAATATACGCAAGCAGGGATGGCTGTCAATATCGCTGAATTACCGTCCACGATTCTAACACCTTTCAACTGACTATCGTTATCGCTTAAATACCGTTACCGATATTCTTGAAATACCGTTATCCGTAAAATACCGTTACCTTAAAATACCGTTACCGAAATAATCTAACAAGATCTGAACAAAAAAACTTCTGTAAATAGATATATTTTCCCAAAGTGTGATCATAAACTAGACAGTCATTTAAACTCGGGCATAATGCGGTTAAAAATTGTGGTGTGCATTAACATTACCTGAATAATTAAAATAACGTTATCCTTAAAATGCCGTTAGCAAAATAATTGAAAAATCTTTTTCCCTAAAATAAAGTTACCGAAATATCTAAAATAGCGTTACCGCTAAAATACCGTTAGCGAAATAAATAAAATACCGTTAACGCTAAAATACCGTTAACGCTAAAATCCCGTTACCGAAATAACTGAAGTATAGTTTCCCCTAAAATACCGTTACCGAAATAAAAGAAAATAGCGTTACTACGACCAATAACCACATAGAATCGGTTACCATCCATGGTCATGATCAACACTTAAAAACAAAAAAAAACCCACAAAATATTGTTGTTGTTTTTTTGTTTTGTTTTGTAATACAGTATGTATGTACGGCCCTATGCTCCTTATAGGAACGACGGGAATATATATATATATGTATGTACGTATGAATTAGTAGCAATCGCATGCAGAGTTGCCAGGTTTGACGATTTGTCGTCATTTTGATGATATTTAATAACCAAAATAACTAAATGAATATTTGACGACTTTTGCTTCCAAAATGACGATTTTTTGACAATAATTTAATATGTCAGCAAGATCTACTTATTTATCATTCTCATAAAATCGCCGGCTCGATTATTAAATTTATATAATTTCGTTAAAAATTGAAAGCAAAAACATTGTTTTTTGATCGATAGCTAGCTTTTATATGCTAATATGATGTGAAATACAATTTTGCAAAAATGCAAATCCTAGAATTGAATAAAACTTAATCCAAACCGCATTTATTTTTTTATAAATTCATTACGGGTTTAGCTTAATTTAGTTTCTGTGTTTATATGTTTAGAACATTTCTTTAAATTTTTATAAAATTTAATTGGAGTTAGATTTAAATAAAAATAAAAAAATTTTCATGTTAAAACACAAGGCATGGACTTTTTTTGCGAAACAAACAGATCTCTAGCCCGAATATATTTCATGTTGAAAGATGATATATATACAACTTTAAATGAAACAAAATAAATCCAAAAATAAATCCGGTGCTTAAAAAACAGGACTAATAATATAAATAAAGTGCCAAAATTTAATAATTAAAAATATAACATTAAGTTTGTTCGATAACACAAAAATTTGTACAAGTTTTTACTGGAAGGTGTTCGTTTAGACAAATACGCAGTAAAAACTGGTAAAAAGAGAGAGTAAAGTGACAGTTTGATGCCAAAGAACTTACAAGTTTTTACTGGATACATTTTTGCCAGAAAGAATTTGTAAGATGAAAAAAACATATGACTAAAAAATAAAAAAATATGCTTGTATTTTTAGTAAACAAAAATTAAATTAAATTTTAATTGTTTATGGATTGAAAGTGAAAATGATTAAATAATTAACTATGGAAGAAGTTAAAAAACATTTAAATTATTTTTGGTCGATAATTTCAATTAACTTTTTCCTTTTCCATAATGACCAGTTGATTTTTTTTTAATATTTAAAACAAGCTATTTTATCTAATTTAATAATTCCTACAAATTTTCTGTTCGTTTACTTTTTTGTAAATTTGTCTTACTATTTGTAATTTTGTTACTGAGTAGTTTTTACTGAACTTTACAGGAAAAGTAATCGAACAGATTTATTGTTAAAGAATTTCCAAATTTTGTAAAAGAATTTAATATTTAAAAAGTTGTGCCACTGAAATGTTGTTCACAGAATTATGCAGATATAAGTGTTTAACAGTTCAAGTGGTAAAATTAGTTTGATTTAAAGTTGTATTTATTTGATCTTTCAACATTATATTTTTGTTATTTTATTAATTAATAATCATATAATTACAAGTTATATACTATTACCCTAACCGAGCACTAGCTACTATGGCCTTCGGCGCGTTGTAGCGAAAACAGATCAGTGCCTCTGGTGGGAATCGAACCCACGACCCCCGCACTGATAAGCCAGCACGCTACCAACTAGCCTACTGGGGCACACTGTTTCAACATTTTATAAATATGAATATCGTTGTAAAATATAATGATTTTCGAAGTTTAAACCAAAGAGAAGTGTCAAAAATCGTGTTATATTACAACGATAACACGTTAACATTTGAAATGTGAATAACATTATTGTATTTTATTTTTTATTAAAACTTTATCCCTCTTCTAACAAATATATTTTATTTTGACGATTTTTTCAAAATATGATGACGATTTTGACGATTTTTTCTAGAAAGTTTTTCGTTTTTATGCTTTGCAAACCTGGCAACACTGGTTATGAGTGCAAATGCGAGAAGCCCTCGAAAAATTGTTAAGCTAATTTATAAAGTATGCTTTTGTTTTCCATATACCAGGCTTGCCATATACCTTTTTTTGTTAACCCAAACAAATCAAAAAATCACCAATTAGAAAAAGGTATAACAAAATAGTTTAGTTAAAATTCTTTATTTATTTGACAGCATTAACCGGAGTTGCCAGACACATTAATCGTTGTCAGATCAAAAAAATATCCAGGAACAAAATCCCCGAATCCAACAATGTAAATTCATAACTTTTTTTCGTACACTATTTTTACTTATTTTCATTCTCAACCTTTAATAAATTTGCAAGGAAACTCTTACATTCTAATTACATTTATTAAAAACCCCATTCAATTTAAAGGACATTCACTTTCAGAATTTTTTTATTTAAGACATATAAGGTGCATACTTCATCTTAAAATCTTTTGATTATATGCATTTGTTTTCCTTAAAAGCCCTAATTTTTATTTGATACATACAAAAATAATCTAAATTAAAGTATTGATGTGTAAAAACCAATCGAATTTTGGGAAAATTTCTTAGGGTTCTTATTCTAGGAGTCGTAAACGAGAATTGCACAAGCAACTGAGCTGAAAAACAATAATTTGAAATACCAGTTTCTTTAATTTTTTGTGTCTCGAAAACACTCGAAAGATTTTCTTTTATAATTTTTGACAAACTTAGTTTCATCACACTTTCCGTTTTACTTATGTGATGTATAGTATAAACACATGTGTTGTAATGTAAACTGGCATTTCATAATTATTTCATTATGTATGTCTCCGCAAGTGTATTTTTGTTCCCTTAAATTTATCTAAAATTCTGATTATTCGAAACTGTTTTTATGCGTTTGTATTCATTGCATCTCTTCTAACGATCCAAAAATATATTTTAGTAACTTTCTTTCATTATTATATAGGCAAAGAGACAAACAACAGGCGAATTTTACAGTTTTTTTAACATCATAAGGAACTATACAAATATATATATTTTTCACTACACGTTCTTCTTTAGGTAATCAGAATAACCTTTGAATACCCACTGCAGAATTTCAGATTCATTTTAGTAAACTTTAATTAAACATTTTTTTCTTCTGAAACATCCCAAAGACATTAATCAATCAGTCATATTTTGTTTTTACTTATAAAAACAACATTATTTTTGTTATTTTTACAAAGAATATAGATATTAATATTGTTTGCACTTTCCCTGGTTTATGAAAACACCGAGATGGAGGGTATCCAAAAATTCGTCACAGCCGAATTTAATCTTTTTTAATACCAAATTCGGCACATCGGACTTTAATGCTTCCACTTGTTTTTTAATAAAGTTGTTCAGAATTCGTTATAACTTTGGAATTCATACATAGATTTTCCTGAATTTTAGAATTTTTTCTTTGTAAAAATTTATTTTCTATTTTTTTTTTTTGTAAACTTATGGTTTACCCTAAATATATATTTATATTTGCCATGATATAACGCATTTTATTTAAATTGCAAATTTTACGCACGATTTACAATGCAATTGTTTGAATATTTTTTGCTTCAATTTATTATTGAATTTTTAAAATTGAGGTTTGAAATTTCATTAATGAAAGCCCTTGGCAATTTGCACTTAATATGCTTCATTTCATAACGATTATAATTAGAAGAGAAAAAAAAACACAGAAACTGAATACCAACTAATAAAAACAATGCAACAGATGTATAAATTTAAATCATCATGAACAAAATAAAATAATAATATTGAAATATAAAAAAAAATATATATATTTACTTTAATAAATATCGTACAAAACTTAAATCCCATTAAATGGTGGGTGTTCGATATTACAAAAGGAGTAAAAAAAATCAAAAATAACCGGAAATTGAAAAAAGATTATAGGCATAAACACGTAACAATATAAACACCTCGTTAACACATACAGACACAAATACCGGAGTTTAAAAAAAAATACACATACACTCAAATAAACAGGGATTCGTTTTAAACGCGGGTAGTATGAAATTTGTTACCACTAAAATTACAATAATTGACTTAAAGTGTACTTTAAATGTCAAGTAATAAATTCAATTACCAATACTTAATAGTAGATCCCTATTCTTTTCATTCTACAGCAGTAAAAGTAGTAGTTATTACTACACTGTGCAACAAGAAATTGTATCCTTAACGAATCCAGCGGAAAATAAATGTAGACTATCGATAGACCAAAACCGTCTAAGGGTTTTGAAAACATAGCTCGAATTCAATTTTTATAGCGGTTTGAAGATTGGCTATTTTTTTAGCGTTTTTCCCTCTTATGGGTGAAAATTAAATTTAATGCACACAAAAAATATGTTCGTACACATATAAGTTCATATACAAGCCCATATATGGTTCGTTGGGATGTCCATTAAAATAACGATTTGTCGATTTTTGTACATTACACGGGTTAACGTTTCAAAAAAAATAAAAAAACGATTTCTTCTATTTGGAAATATTTGCAATGCCGTATACGATCTCATTTTTACCTGGGTAATTCATTTTATTAGAATACATAAAAATAATGAAAATGAACAAAAATGAAAATTATTCAAATACGAGGCCATACAATATTTGGCGCAGTGCGATAAAGCCATGAGCAGTAAGGCCATATGGTCTTATTTCACCGTTTTTAGAGAAATAAGACATTAAGGTGTTTTTTCCCATTTCATTTGGAAATAAAGCCATTATGGCTTTATTACTCAATTAATAAATTTTGGTTCAACAAAAATGTAGTATATTTCATTACAAAAAAATAATGTTTACAACAAATTTAACAAAAAATATTTACAAATTTTCCTGCGTAGCTGGCCTTCGTACGGGCTTAGGGGTTTTTTTTCCCCAAGTATGTCCCACTCTCGGCTTTGCTGAGAAAAGTTTTTCTGTATAAAGTAATCTATAAATAATAAGTGGCTTTGCCGAGCAACGTTTTTCTGCGTCGCCGGCCTTCGGCCGGGCTTAGGCGTTTTCTCCTCCAGTATGTCCCACTCTCGGCTTGTCTGAGGAAGGTTTTTCTGTGTAAAATAAATAATAAGTTGCTTTGCCGTGGCCGGCTACGCAGAAAAACTTTGTTCGGCAAAGCCACTTATTATTTATAGATTACTTTTACACAGAAAAACTTTCCTCAGCGAAATGAAGAGTGGGACATACTGGAGGAAAAAACCCCTATCTACGCAGGAAAACTTGGCTCAGCAAAGCCACTTACTTATTTATAGATTACTTTACCCCCCCCCCCCCCCCCCCCCCACTCGCTCCCGCGATTGTAACATAACTTGTCAACACTTCGCAATGACAACTCATTATTTTGTCACTATGTAACTAAAAAAAAATACACAACATGGCTTTATTTCGCATTTGGTTGCAAAACGACCATGGCCTTATTTCCCAATGAGTTGGAAAAGACGCCATAAGGCATTATGTCCCATTTTTTTTTTTAAGAAATAAGACCATATGGCCTTACTGCCACTGCCCTTTATCGCACTGCCCCCAATATTTCTTCAAAAAAAATTTTGCAAGTGGGTTGTGACTTTATAACTCACGAACGGTAAAACCGAATTTGATTAAATTTTTAGAGTTTGTTCGTGTGGTCGTGTAGATGGTTTATCCACGAAATCGGTTGACACGTTCGTGAGTTATGACTTTTCATGTCAACATTTGATTTTGTCCATATAACAAAAACAACAACAAATACGTAGGCGCCTATGAGCGTATGCGGTATGTATACTGTGTGCTGACTTCATACACACGGTAAAAACACGTTGTTGCACATACATACTTCAATGATAATTTTCATGCGTAGCGAAGCACGCCGGGATCCGCTAGTTATACATAAAAATACCTAAAAATTGGCCGGAAAAAGACCAACTTCAACAGACCATACAAATTTAAATCCAAGCTAAGTTTACAAAACACTTTGTTGATTTTGATCTACTGATAGTTTATGTTCATTTCCCGTTGTTTTCATTCGGGATAAAATCTGTGACCCCAAATTTGTTGCACAGTGTTATTTGTTTGTTTGGTTCATTTATACTACAAATTTATATAAAATAAATATAAATGTAAATATTTCCAAACGATTACCTTAAATCTAATTTAACTCTTTGCACGTGTGTTAATATAGCTTCAAAAAAAATCCAACAACATTGTACGAAAAGTAGGAAACAATTTTGTTACGAGTAATGAAACCAAAATACAAATCTATATACCAGCTATATTATTATCCGCTACAACTCCTCCTTATTTTGCATTTTAGATCCTTTTTTCACTTTTTTTTTTTTGTATAAAATATAAACAATTGAAATCAAATTTACTTTCTTATGAATTTATAAAAGATGGCTGAATGAAAAGTGAAAATCAAATATGAAAATTATACTTAACAAAATACCGTTGCTGTGCACAGTGGGGCAATCAGTGTAATAAATACAAATTTTCATGGGACAAATTTAAAATTGCCCGTATATTAAAAATTTTTCATAGACCTTCATTGAACATCTCAGCAAAAAAATAGTGCTTACCCAGAAGCAGTTCCGGAAGGCAATATTTAATTACCGATGGCTTCCGAAACAAATCCAGAAGGCATGATTTTTGTTTGCGATGTCCCACTTGGTAAGCAGGTGAAAAGAGCTTCTTTCGTGTGTGAAAATTATACTTAACAAAATACCGTTGCTGTGCACAGTGGGGCAATCAGTGTAATAAATACAAATTTTCATGGCACAAATTTAAAATTGCCCGTATATTAAAAATTTTTTCATAAACCTTCATTGAACATTCCAACAAAAAATAGTGCTTACCCAGAAGCAATTCCGGAAGGCAATATTTAATTACCGATCGCTTCCGAAGCAATTCCAGAAGGCATGATTTTTGTTTGCGATGTCCCACTCGGTAAGCAGGTGAAAAGAGCTTCATTCGTGTGCTCTAAGAAGCATAAAAATTCATGCCTTCGTAGGAAATAAGAAGCGCTTCTTGTGCGTATTGAGAATATGTATTAGTGTTTCATTGCGTGAATTCTTTACTGCTTCGTTGTATGCATTATTTACTGCTTCAAAAGAATGCATTCAAGGAAGCACATCAAAATTCCTTCTCAATCGCTTTATTGTATGCAAGACGGTTAAGCGCTTTCTTGGAAGCATATAGATGTAGTTACTGCTTACCAAATTGAGCTTATTTTAAAAGTCTTCTCAGTTCTCGCCCCAGCCCTATTTAACCTATATATTCACGACCTACCTGACACCATCTCCCGAAAATTCAACTACGCAGATGACATGGCCTTCGCCTTCCAACACACCCAATTTTCAAAGCTCGAAAACGTGCTGGAATCTGATCTATTGAAAATCACATCCTACTGCAGCAAATGGAGACTTAAGCCAAGCCCAGCGAAAACGGAGGTATGTTGTTTTCACCTCACGCACATAGAAGCGGACAGAAAATTATCAATACGTCTCAATGGTACCACACTCAACCACAACTTCACTCCCAAATATCTGGGCATAACCCTAGACAGAACGTTATCATTTAAAAACCATCTAGATAAGTCTTCCCAGAAAATTAAGACAAGAAACAACATCATCCAAAAACTCGCTGGAACAACGTGGGGTGCTCATGCTAACTGCTTAAGAACATCTACCCTAGCATTAGTCTACTCGGCTGCCGAATATGGTGCCCCAATCTGGCTAAACAGTCATCATGTCAAACGAATAGATACGCAACTAAACACCACAATGAGAATAATTTTAGGAACTCTAAAGACCACCCCCACAGAATGGTTACCCTCGCTAACAAATCTGCAGCCGCCACACTTAAGAAGAAGACAAGCACTCCTCCGAGAATACACTAAGATCAGATCAGATATAAACATACCGCTAAACTCTGACCTCTCCATCCCCTACGATGCGAGACTGAAATCTAGAAACCCACCGCTTTTACTAGCCAAACAACTGCATGATGAAAACTTTAACATCCAGACAACATGGTCGCAGCACTGGTATGACTCGGGACGTAGTAGTCCCTTATTCAACAAAGATGCCCGTAACAACGAATTTGACCTTCCACGTAAAGCTTGGTGTAACTTGAACCGCCTTCGCACTTCCACTGCCAGAACGATGGAAACCCTAACTAAATGGGGACTCGCAAATGACGCAAGCTGCCAATGTGGTCATCCAACTCAATCGATTGACCACATCATATATAGCTGCCCAGTTTTGTCATTTCCAGGCAATATTGAAGAATTGAAATCCTTAACACCTGACGCAATATCCTGGCTAAACTCATTAAACTTATAACAATCAATCTATCTCAACAATTTGTTTTAAGCTAACAAAACATAGTGGAAAATATATTTACTCTGTATTCTTAATTCCATACGCTAAATAAAAAAAAATAAACAGATGGTCCCGGGTTCGATTCCCGGTGACGACAACACCAATTTAGAAAATTAGTATGTATGAGTTTTCTATCACTTATATGTATCGCTGCGCCCACCTTCGGTGTTCCCATAGCACTTAACCCCACCGAAGTAAAATAATGAATCAGGGCTATGAAACAAAAAGCTTCAATAAATTCGCCTACTCTACATCAGGTGGCGAGCAACAACTGTTCTAAGACTTATCTACTTGCGCAATTACAGTGCTGCCATGTTTGAAGCCCTTCATCTTTCAACACCTTCCATCTCTCCACTATCCCCTTTCCAAAGAAAGCAATACATTAATTAATAGGAAGAATTTCCTGAGTGTTGCTTCTCTTTTAAAAAAAAATAAAAAATGTCCAAAACTCTCAAGAAAATGCTATTTTAAAGCTTAAAATTGGAAAAATCCTGTAAAAGAAAAAAAAGCACAAATGGATAAAAAAAAAGTAAAAAAAGCTAATTTGTTTTCTCTGCTTGTAATACATCTCCATATTAGGCTTTCCGAACTAACTGCCCCGCTACAATAAAACGTATATCGTATAAATATCAAACTTAAAGTATTTATTTTCATATAAGACGAATGGATCCACTTTTACAATTTTTCAAAAAAGTCAGTGTAAATTTTTAGCTCATATTTAGTTTATTATTTATAATAATTTAACAGTATTTGAAAAATGATGGAAGTTTGACTATATCAATATATTTTTTTATTGAAAATTTTAGAAAATAATTTTTTTTTTAAACACCTCTGAACTAGTTATGAAGGTTTAGTGTAATAGAAAACTTTATTAAACTACAATTCGTCCAACATTTTTATAATTTTTTTTTATTTATAACAAAAAGTTCAGATGGTTTTCTATCGGTGCAGAAAGTTTCGTAGTGTATCTCGGCGTCGTTTTAGAGAAAATATTCGTTAAATATTGGACATGTTAAATAGTCAAACATTTGTATGTTAAAACTATATGGCGTATGATGAATCATATAAGTACCTTAGAGCGGCATTATTCTCAACTTTCGATTTTTATCAATCATTGTTGCGATTATTGTAGAACTACCCTATGGTGAATGAGGAGTCAATTGACCTAAAAGTGACTGGTTTAAAGAAGGACTTATCACAGGACTGGTATAATTTAATACTGAAGTGGGTTAAGCAGTGTCAATTGTCCTAAAATTACCAATAATGTGGCTGGTAAAGGGAGGACATACCACTTAACCAGAATGCTTATTAACACGAAAAAGCCAGTTGGTCAGAATGTTACCCATTGGAAGCTGTTTAGTTTTCGTTTATTTTATACGACAAATGACCCCTTCCTATGACAAGCCAATGTTAAAGTTGCCAGTTATTTACATAGAGTAGGGTTTAGCAGAGGACCGGTCTCTGGCACGAAATGACCGATCCTGTGGCACACGCAGAACCGGTCCCATTCCCCATAGGGCAGGTATTAAAGTTAGGTGGTGCGAATTAAAAGAAAATCGGATATCAATAACATCATGGTGCATCCCGAAAAAATTTTTGGTTTTTTGAAAATTTTTCTTAAACTGCTTATTCTTAAACTGTCTTGCGACACATCATCTTTAATGAATTTTGTCATGCTAAGCACAAATATTAAAAAATCGGACTTACGATTTTCGAGATAATGCGAATTGATTTTTAATTAAAATTGAGTTTTATTTAAAATTTTGTTATTTTTGCACTAGTAAAGCAGACAAAACAACTTTTCATTTGAGCATATTCATGTCAATATTTATTTAAGGATAACTTGAAAATTAACCTACAAAATATCTCGGAAAAATAGAAAATTTATATATTAAAATTATTATGTTATGCACTTGATTACCCAGTGTAGAAAAGCATTACCATATAATAGGTTATATAAGTAGATGTTTGGTAATGGCAAGTAGTTACAATTGTCATTACAAATCGCATTACTTTTATATGGGAATGTCGCGCAAAATAATGACATATCATTACTAAGAACCTTACAAAAAATATAAAAATATGTGTTTACCAATATGCTTACCGGTATGGACAAAAATAATGAGTCAAAAAAATCAAAAAAAAGAAATTTAATAAAAAATATTGAAATATTTATTGAAAAATTTTTTTTCAATAACCCGGTCCTCCAGGTTGTCATTCAACCGCTCTACCATCTGAGCCATCTCGACACATTATACTTAGACACATTATACTAGATAAAAACATAAATGACTTGCTTTCAATTTCATTGCAGTCCAACTTAATCATAAATAAGTAGTTATATATGTACTTACTAGAAGTAAAAAATAATAAGTCTAAAAATTGATTGTTTACCTTTTTTATTTTGTTGGAATCAGATTAACATTTATCAGCCCCATTCACATTTTAAATAAATTGTATGATTTATTATCTAAGTAAAATGCCCAAGTCATAAAAAATCATTTTAGCATATATGAAGAATAAATAATCTTCTTCTTTGTACCCCGTGACAGTCCGGATGTCGTCTAAGATTCATTGCAACTAATTGTGGAACATTTTAGAAGAAATTACTCTCAAGCGACACATGCTTGTTAGATACTGCAATAATGAGATTAACTTTACGTTGTGTTTGTAATAAATCACCTTTCAAACATAATTAGCTACAAGAAGAAGTGCCCCGAAAAAAATTCAGATTTCTCTAATAACAAATCCATGAGATTTTTTGCTGCCTTGTCTACATTTAAAGCGGGGATTAAAAGAGACTTACCCAGTATATAGGTACATGTTGGAGTATCTACAACCGCTTCCTCTAACTAAGTGGAGGCGTGCACAATTTTTAACAGTGGGTTAAGGTTAATTTTTGCCTTAAAAATGTGCCAATTTAAGAAGCAGCTGGGGGTAATATATATAGAAATCTAATATTTTTTTTTATTACATTGCATTTCTTTTTTAATTAATCAAGAATTGCCTTGGTTAAATAACCACTATTTTTCCCGTTATTCGCAAAAAACTGGACCTGAGTCGGACCAAATTTGAAATTTCACATTTTTAAATGGGAATATCTCGGGAACTATTAGAGATAGCCCAGCATGTGTTTTGTTAGTCCTTACTAGCAGATTACAAATATATTATTTTTTTTAAACTCGGATTAGAAACAAAAAATGGCAAGCACTCAAAATTTTATATGCAAAAGTTCCATATATTGGGTGGTCATATTGCCGTCCCCGGGGTTTTTTGAAAGTTCAAAATCAAAACTGAAGCTCCATATTATGTCACTTATGCCTATTTCAAATTTAATTGCAATCGGACAACTAAGTAAGAAATGGCCAAATTATTTCCAAAAATTTTGTAATATATAACACTGTGCAGTGGTAGAAAAACTCAAGCACTGGTAAGGCACTGGCTAACCGAGGAATTGTAAATAAACTACTGGCAGAACACTTGCGTAAGACGGTTTACCAGCATTTCCAAAAACCATATTGCCAGTATTTGTTTTACAAGAATTTCAGTGGTCTACAGAAAAAGTCATTGGCAAAGAATTGGCTGAGACCAATATGCCAACGTAGGGAAAAATTGTTTTTTTCAGTGCTATCCAGTTAGAAATTACCAACGGCTCAAAAGTCTAACCACTGGTAAATCATTTATTTAATAAAAATTATGATGCTTTGTTTAAAAAAAGTTTGTAGTCGGAAGGTTCCAAGTTCGAGATCGGTTTCAGGCAAACATTTTTTTTTGCGATTTTTTTTTTTTATATTTATGTAAGTAGTTGCTTTCTATAATTGTTTATGTATTAAATTTATTTTAATTAGATTTTATTAATTCTCATTAGGTTTATTATTTTATTAAGTTAAATTAATTAATTCCAGTGGTTTGAATCTAAATATTAATTTATTCTAAAACGTCATTATAAAATTGATAATGTAATTTTTGAAGTTAAAATTTTGTTTAGTAAAAATGTAACCATTTTTTTAAACAATATAATGCTAAAAATAAATTAAAGATTATTAAAAAAAAATATTCTGGTTTTAAGAAAAGGGCTAATTTCTGCGACAAAAAAATCAAATTTTTTTTTTTTTGCCATTTCAATAGAAAGAAGAAAAAAAATTAATTTCTGAGTGAATTTGTTCATATAAGTATTAATAAATCTGCAAACTAAATCAGAATTACATGCCAGTTCTGTTCTGTGAAATACCTGCGGGGTATGTTAGGGAAAGGCTCAGGGCATGGAGAGAGTCTGAATTCTCTGGGAAAACTCTCCTGGCCAGCGCCAGGCTAAAAGATTGATCTCTTTTTCCAGTAGGGGGTCGAGACGACTCTTGTCACTTGAAAGGGGGGTTTGAGGACCCTGGCGTCTACTTAACTGGACATTGTAATCTCTGATACCATCTTCACAAGAAGTGTCAATCGGACACGGATATGTGTACGTTTTATGAGATGGTGTCTGAGACCTCGGAGCATGTTCTCTGCGAATGTCCCAGGCTTTGTGATAGGAGACTTAGGTTTCTAGGTGATCGCTTCATTTCGCCTTCCGACATCGCGAACATTTTGCCTAATAGGATAATTGGCTTTATAGGTAGCTTGAATCTGTAGGTAACTTAAGGCAGCACAAAAGACCTACATTGGTCGCGGTGCATAGTGCCTTCTGATCTAATCTATGCCAGTTTAAATTCAATGTTATAAAGTTCAAACTATAAAAAAAACATTTGGTATGACAACAACACTTTATCCTACTGTTTTTTGCCTTTTGAGAAGGTATACAATATTGATCACTTTTTTAATGAAATGACAAATAATTCAATTAAACCCCTATTAATTTCAGCACTTTAAGTTATTGAATCGGTGTTCGTGATTGAAATGGGTTTTTATTTTTTTTGTGTGTAAGGGTCCATTTATTTTTTATTTTTTTTTTTTGTAATGCAGCTGGTAAGCGAGTGTACAAATTTTGGGCGTTTTTTCATGAAGCAAATATGTAAAACTACTTACAACAACGATTTCATCGAACAAAAATAATGAGTTTTGACACCGAATTATATGCAGTTGGGCCAAATTCTACTGCTTATTATTTCAATACTGCACTTACGATATTTTTTCGTAAATACTACTAAATATACACATTATATTAATTGAAAATCAGTTAAAAAAATTACTTCTTACTTTTCGTTTAAAACAATTGTATTTTTTATTTTATTTTCAACTGTTCAAAAATTAATTCACCAATTCGGTAAAAACAATAGATTTTTTTCGTTTTTTCACTACTCAATATAATATTTTTTACAGTTATATTAGTTTTTTGTTTTTATATACATCGAGATTATTTTTATGTTATTTTCAATTTATAACGAGCTTTCAACCTCCGTATATTTACAAAAATAAAGCAAATCAAACATATTAGCTAGGTTGATACTAGTATTTCGATCTGGCTAAAGATCTCATCAGAAAAGTTAGAGCCTCCATAATAGGCAGAACTTTAACAAAAACCTATTAATAATCAATTTTGCTCCATTCTTGTCTTCTTAGTAATCAACTTTTTGTTTTTAAATAGAAAATTTTAACTGAATATTTTAACTGTTACGAAAGTCCTTTTTTTTTTGTTTATTTTGTTTACCGAATAACAGACGGAAAGTTATAAAATATATTTCTGTGATAATTTAACTGTATATTGCAACATTGCAACAACTTTACCGATAAACTTTTTAAATACCCGTTGAAATTTTATGGAAAAGTTCTTGTGAGTGTGGTAATGAGAGCCCATTACTGAGATTTTGGTATGATATGATGAAATATATTAAATTAAACAAAAAGGACAAGTGTAGTCAAGGTTTTATATTTATTTATGGTTTTTAAACCATTTAATTGCAACTTTAACAGACTGATGATTAGCTTCACTCCTAAGCCTTAAAATGAGATCAAACTAACCCACTGTACAGTCCATAAGAATACAATCTACATCGATATTCATATGCTAAACAAATAAGCTTTTGTAACAAACAAAAAAAAATCCTTTACGTTGTTACAAATAAGCATAACAAGATTATCACTACGTGCATACAAATACAGAAAAGCATACATATAACCACACACACACACACCAATACAATAAATACATACAAGTCTATTACACAGTTTAGTTTATACAAAGGACAAAGGACTATAGCATTAAGGAACAAAAAACTCATACCATTTAAATACAAGGGTGTGTGTGTGTGTAAGTGAGTGAGTGTATGAATACAAAATATTATATTTAATATAAATTGAAAATTCATAATATTTTTTTTTTTTTCATTTTAGTAAAGAAAACAAAAAAATTACCAAACCAAATAACAACAATTCAATTCAATTTTGTATCAATTTAAATTTTATGCCTTACGGTTTGACAAGAAGACACACACATACCACATGCGTACATGAGATGGAAAAAACAAACAGAATTCTGTAAAACTTAACAAACAGTAGCAAAAGCCTTCTTCTACTAAAACCGCAATCTTTTTTTTTTAAATTGAGGGAAGAAAAAAAAAATGATGGGAACTTTATTATGATGCCTGTTAATAATGAGGCTTCTACTATATCATCAGCCATATCCATACATACATCTATTTACTCGTATATTGATAAACGATATAGAATTTTCTCATAAATAAACCTCTTTGTGGAAGGTACGCGGAAATATAACGCGCATTTTAAACACATTTTGTAGTCGTTGCGTACATTCTCGTTTATCAAAAGTAAATATTATTTTTTAAATGTGTGAAAAAAATAATCATTCACACATACACACACAGATAGTTTCTATGCTTTATACATAATACAATAGAAAAAGGAAGATTATTGGGAGGAGTAGAAAAAAAGCAGCAACATACAAAAAATGAAAAGCTTATTATGCCCTCGAGTAAAATATTGAATCGAGTAAATGAAAAAAAAAAAAAAGATTTTAAATTTCTATTAGCGGTATTCAGAAAAGGGAAGATTATTGAAAGGAGTAGAAAAACCAACACACACAGAAAACAGTTTTGTAGTTGCAACCGAATTTTTGTTGTTCCACGTACTATAACTATTATTAAATTTTAAAACTATTGTAACAACCGACATTTATTTACAAATTTCGAATTTTTATTGTAACAATTGAATATTTTATGTTAATGGACTATAATATTCTATAAATAGATTCACATGCGTTCAACAAAATTTATTCTATTAATAAAAAATGTATATGCCTCGAACTGGGCTCGAACCGGCGATCTTCTGCTTGTCAGGCAATTACTTTACCTCTAGCCTAAACTTAATTTGAATTTTAAAATTTTTACCCAGAATATTTGTTTCTTTCAAGTTTAAATATTAATGTCTAAAATAGATTTGTATGTACAACAGAAATTAGGTTGCTAATCTTAATATTTTATTAGAGTTACCAAAACTATTAAACAAGTTTATATTATTTAAAAATTGGTAACGAAAACTTATATTTTAGATAGAGTGATTGTTTTTTTTTTTGCAGGCGAACTAATATTCGATTTTAACTGCAAATATTTTATTCAAGGGATAAAATCTCCGAAAAGTGGTTGGTTGTTGGTATTAAAGGTAATGTAGAAGATAATATTCTTTTCAATATTGATAAGGAAAACCTATATTTTGAATGATGTGACTGTGTTTTAGCTAATTTTACATATTTTCTGTTTACAATATAGTTTAATTATTCTGATGATGAATTTTAAGTACTTACAATTATTAAATTTTGTTGGTTACAATGGAATTCCAACCAATTTATTCTCTGTGTGCAGAGTACTTTTTTACTAGGAAGACTATGAATACCGTTATTATGTATGTGAGTGTGTTTTTAAAAACACGTCTATCTATGTTCGTGTGTTTGAATTGATGTTGTTATTGTTTGGCTTCCTGATTTTACCTTTTTATGCCATTATATCCGTTTTTTACTTCCTACACACACACACACACACACACACATACACACACACACATGTCATACCCGAACTCATATATGACTTGTGATTTTTTTTTTTCAACAATAGCAACATCACAATGAAAAAAAAAAAAAAGAATCACATTCTAAGCTTTAAATCCTTTATTGCATTCAATTCGTGATATATAGTTGTGGTACGGATTTATATTTACATCATGTTAACAAAAATTAAGACTTCCCCAATACAGCAATTTTGAAAAAATTTTGTTTAAAAGTCCAAAAAAGTTCATACTCACTGAGTTATATAGATAGAAATTACTTAAAATTGCAGTTAAAATAACTACAAATTTAAATATAAAGGCGTTGATTGTATTATTAATAAAAAATTACACTGTTAAACATGCATCGGGCATACGACTTATCAATTCTGATATATTTTAGGGCACAGATCACGAATGTGAACATCAAATAGCTCCGGTTTTTGAAATATTCGCGAATTAAACATTTACCAAAAATCAAATTTTTTCTTTAAAATTTCTTATTAATTTATATACTTGCCCGAGTAAAATATATGGGGTGTTTCATCTCAAGTGACCCCAACTTTTGATCGGGATGATCGTCCTATTGGATAGTAGTTTAAGACACAGTTTTTCAACAAGATCGGTCAAGAACTCTCTGAGTTAGTAGGTGTCAAAATTTTACATTTTGGCCAAACTGGTGTTTTTTCTTATCCATGTAACTTATTATCTATTGTTCTTAGCAAAATTTGTCCTAAATAGTTTAGATAACTACATTGCTAGGTCTGTCAAAAAAAACAGAGTAGTATTTGGAAGATGACAAAGCCAATTGTGACAATATTTTGTTGTTGTTTTTGTTTTTTTCTTTGATATTTTAAATTTTGAATCTCGCTCCTAGACGAGGACAAGAAATTCTCATTGAGTTTGTGATTTAACATAACAAATATCTCTAGAAATTCTAATAACAAAGTCCCCTGAAGATTTCCTTAGGCAGGAATGAAATCCGGATAGGGACACGCCTACATCAGATTGCTTTTCACAATTTGTTAAATAAGTTTTGGGACTTTAGCACATTTAATTACTATAAATGCAATTAATGTTTATCCCGATGAATATAAATTTAAATAACAAATATGCAGGTGCTTGTGCAAATTTAAATGTAACTGACACTAATAGAAAACATATGATTTTCTATTGTTGATTTACTTGAATAAACGTCACTACATTGCTAGGTCTGTCAAAAAAACAGAGTAGTATTTGGAAGATGACAAAGCCAATTGTGACAATATTTTGTTGTTGTTTTTGTTTTTTCTTTGATATTTTAAATTTTGAATCTCGCTCCTAGACGAGGACAAGAAATTCTCATTGAGTTTGTGATTTAACATAACAAATATCTCTAGAAATTCTAATAACAAAGTCCCCTGAAGATTTCCTTAGGCAGGAATGAAATCCGGATAGGGACACGCCTACATCAGATTGCTTTTCACAATTTGTTAAATAAGTTTTGGGACTTTAGCACATTTAATTACTATAAATGCAATTAATGTTTATCCCGATGAATATAAATTTAAATAACAAATATGCAGGTGCTTGTGCAAATTTAAATGTAACTGACACTAATAGAAAACATATGATTTTCTATTGTTGATTTACTTGAATAAACGTCACTACATTGCTAGGTCTGTCAAAAAAACAGAGTAGTATTTGGAAGATGACAAAGCCCAATTGTGACAATATTTTGTTGTTGTTTTTGTTTTTTCTTTGATATTTTAAATTTTGAATCTCGCTCCTAGACGAGGACAAGAAATTCTCATTGAGTTTGTGATTTAACATAACAAATATCTCTAGAAATTCTAATAACAAAGTCCCCTGAAGATTTCCTTAGGCAGGAATGAAATCCGGATAGGGACACGCCTACATCAGATTGCTTTTCACAATTTGTTAAATAAGTTTTGGGACTTTAGCACATTTAATTACTATAAATGCAATTAATGTTTATCCCGATGAATATAAATTTAAATAACAAATATGCAGGTGCTTGTGCAAATTTAAATGTAACTGACACTAATAGAAAACATATGATTTTCTATTGTTGATTTACTTGAATAAACGTCACTACATTGCTAGGTCTGTCAAAAAAACAGAGTAGTATTTGGAAGATGACAAAGCCAATTGTGACAATATTTTGTTGTTGTTTTTGTTTTTTCTTTGATATTTTAAATTTTGAATCTCGCTCCTAGACGAGGACAAGAAATTCTCATTGAGTTTGTGATTTAACATAACAAATATCTCTAGAAATTCTAATAACAAAGTCCCCTGAAGATTTCCTTAGGCAGGAATGAAATCCGGATAGGGACACGCCTACATCAGATTGCTTTTCACAATTTGTTAAATAAGTTTTGGGACTTTAGCACATTTAATTACTATAAATGCAATTAATGTTTATCCCGATGAATATAAATTTAAATATTTCTTTCATCTTTCGAAAAAAATATTAAAAAAAAAATTTTTTCACTATTTTTTTTCAAAATCAAAAACTTTTTTTGACTTTTTTTTCAAAATATGCCCATTTTTTGTTTTTTTTTTTTTGTTCAAAAAAAGCTTAGGTCTTTTCCTTTAAGAGCTTTTGGGTCGCTTAGTGGGATGCGAGTGGGATATCTATCAACATAAATGGTTTGTAACTCAAGACAAAGGTTTTTCAATTTGTAGCATATGCACTATTTTGAATTATTTCCTATTTGTGTATAATTGTTTCTAAAACCTTAAAAATAAAAATTCTGCTGAGAAACTAGACAAATTAACCTTTCCGAAGGTATGTAACATACCTAACTAAAATTTCATACCCTCGATACTGTAGTACGCACAATATGTCAACATCAGGAATAAAATCACTTTCAAATACCCAGTCTATCATCCAGATTATTTATCGCCTTTATTTGCTGCTTTTTTTTTTTTTGTCAATCCTTGCCGTTACTAGGTTCAGCTATTGATTTTGCTGCCAAAATACAATGTTTTAGCCTCAGTTGGGTAAATTTTGTGAAGCCAATTTTAACATCTTCGTGTTCAGATTGAAATCTTGGGAATAACTCTTTAAGTTTGCAGAGAACCATTCTCTTCTGCAGATACAAGACTCAGACAAAATGTTGGGGTGGAGAAATGTTGTGGGTTTAACATATTGTGGGTATTACAGTATCGAGGGTATGAAATTTTAGTTAGGTATGTTACATACCGTCGGAAAGATTAATTTGTCTAGTTTCTCAGTTTCTAGAACGGTTCTAAAGCAACTTTTTCTAGTTTGGAGGTAAATAACTTATTGCAAATAGCTTTTTTAAAACAGTATAAGTTGTGCTGCAACCTGTTATTTGGAGTTTACTGGGCCATTTTATTATTGACAAACATTTTTTTTTTTTAATTAAATTAAAATTAACAATTTCGTTTTAAAACGAAAATTTGATGTCCTAAAATTATATAAATAAAATTTAAGTTATTTGCCAATTTCAATCATACATTTTCTGTTTTGAAGGAGGTCAAATATATGTTACTTAATATCTTGTAACTTAAATATATTTGGATTATTATGTATCTAATTACGCCCAATTGTATCAAATATAATATAATTAGATGTAATTATATCGGGACAAAAGTCGGACAGAATTGGATAGTTTATTTAAATATAATCCAAAGTGATGCAAATTAGTAGAACTATTTTTCGGATCAAATTATATCCTCCCGAGTAAAAAAAAAATTATATATAACGATATATTATTTAATATAAAATATGTATCAATATGTGTTTATATATAATAATATTTTCAAAATGTTTTACCAAAAACATTCTCATCGCTCGTGAGACCAATTTTGGAATATGGATCTGTGATTTGGGATCCATTATCCATTGTTCAAATTGGAAAAATTGAATCAGTGCAAAAACAATTATTGCTGTTCTGCTTACGAAGCACCTAACCTAATACCATTAATAATCTACCTTCATATACAACCAGACTAAACCCCGTTAAGCTTCCCACTCTGAAAAGTAGAAGGACAATGCTAAACGTTACATTTTTATTAAATTTGATTAATGGTGATATATGCTCCGATTTCCTGTTAGAAAATTTTGTACTTTTCGTTCCTCCAAGATCAACACGCAATTATACTCCATTATATATTCCATTCTATCGTCAAATGTGTGCTGATGCTGATCCGTTTATAAGAATGTGTAATGATTTTAATAATCTTTATAATTTGTTAGATTTTTCTTCAAATGTTAATATTATTAAACGCAACATCATTTTGTTTTTAAATTCTTCTATTTAAGCACATCCAATCATGTATTAAAAAAATACTATTCTGAATTTTATATATAATAATAAAGGGTGTTTTTATAGAGGTATAGAGCTTTGACATGGAATAAAACAAAAATGATTTTTTTTAAATTGACATGAAATTTACTTTATTCGAAAGATAATCTTCTGGCATTATAATTTAAAAATGACTTCTGGCATATGACCGCTACAACTGGCTCGGCGTAGTTTAATATTTAGGTCCAATTTTCAATGACTTTTTCCAACCTTTGTGGAAGTATATTTCAAATAACACGGCGATTGTTGTCCTCCAAGTGGTCAATCGTATCGGGTTTATTGGCGTAGACAAGCGACTTCACATATCTCCACAGCGGCGTTACATCGCACGATCTTGGAGGCCAACTCACGGGCCAATTCATAGTGAGTTTACCAAACCTTTCCTTTATTAAATCAATTGTTGCACGAGCTGTGTAACATATTGCGCCATCTTGTTAAAACCTCAGCTCCTGCACCTTATGGTTGGTCAATTGATGAACGAAAAAGTCAGTAAGCAGCATCGTTTTTAAAAAAGTACCAAAGTAAAAGGACCAATGCTTCCACCAGCCCATAAAGCACACCAAACAGTCAGTTATTTTGGATGTTAACGGTGTCATAACATACACTTGAGGATAATCATCACTCCAAATACAGCAGTTTTGTTTATTGACGTATCCATTTAACTAAAAGTGAGCTTCCTCGCTAAGCAAAATTCGCAAAATTCGTTTGCGATACGTATTTCGAACAGAATCATGATTTTTAAAATAAATTTGCACAATTTGAAAGCGTTGTTCAGGCGTCAGTCTATTCATGTTGAAATGCCAAACCAAACTAAACATAAATCACTTGACAGCTGACAAAATGGCCGCCAGTTTAAAAAGTGTTGCCAACTTAAAGTTCTATACCTGCATAAAAAACACGCTGTAAAAGTCAATTTGATATGGTGAAGAGCAATGAAAATATACACAGAGATAATGCCATACACACTGAGAGAACTCTACCCACTGAGTTATCGTGACATATAATAATAAGTTCTAAAAAAACGTTGGTAATGGGTACGATAAAGTTATGCATTACCTTGTAATGTGTACTAAATACATGGGTTATTATTTTCCAACAAAAAGAGATTAGTCACCGATAATGGGTTACATAATGCATTACTTTGTAATGAATACTACTTACCTTCAGCATTGTTTCGAAACATAAAGCAATAAGTTACCGATACTTGAACACTCATTGATTACATTACCTCATTACGTTTTACAGTATCAATTACAAAGTGCAGGAATTATAGACGTAATGTAATTATTAAAATATATTTTTGAAAATCTATTTATAGACACATTACTTTATAATTTTTTGTAAGCATGAGGGTAAGGTGTATATTTATTTTATCATTTACATTTTAAGCAATTAAATATTATATGTATCGATAGCTCAGTTGGTGGAGTTCTCGTCTAACTAATTGCTAACAACCAGACACCCCAGGTTCGAATCCCAGTGTGACCATGTTATTTATTTAATTAAAAGAAGTATTTGTAATAATTTTTATTATCAAATTTTTTTTTTGAAAATCTATTTATAGACACATTACTTTTTCGCACCATTTAACCATATAAGTCACCCCCTACAAGGACCACCCATTACTTTTAGGTTCATCGCCTGTTAAATTCATTAGCAATGTGTGGAACGCTATGGCGATACATTACTTTACCCATTATTTGGTAATGTGTGGTTTTGCTGGGATTTTATTAAATTTAAATAATTTATTTCGTCTTTAATATGGTGAAAATACCAATGACTAATAACAATAATATTTTAAAGTAAATAATAACAATAATATTACAGTCAATAACTGACCTACTTTTGGTTCAATTACTTAATGCCAATGAACGATACATTTTAGGTGTCGGGTCACATTACATATTTTGCTGTCTGGTCATTATGTATTTTCGCTTACCCTCAAATTCTTTTAGTTTAAGTATTACCTTAAATATATTGATAAATAGAGATAACATATTATTAATAAAGAGTTCGTGAAGAACAAAACATAAAACTAACGGTGTAATTGTTTAAACGTTCGGCCGTGAACGCCGAACATAACATGGCGACCGTCGACAAGTGACACAATAATAACATTGGTGTATGTTTAAAAAAAAAATATAAAACATAAAATTAATAAGTTTGTTATAATTTTTATTAAAAATAAAAATTATGTTTATTTCGACCTTTAATTGTGCAATGAAAATGAAAATTATTCAAGTTCGAGGCCATACTCTATATTTCTTCATTAGGATATTGTCCTAACAAATAATCTATAGAGTTTTTTGTTTTCAAATTTATTATTTGACCCTTTCAGGAATGTGTTGATAGATCTATTTCGGGAATTTTCTAGGTTCCCATCATCAACAAACTTGTATAAAAGGCAGAGTACCGCCAAGTTTACTTCCCCTGGTTTGTTTACAAACTAAACAAAATATAAAAAGAGGAGAGAAACAAAAAAACGTGTATTGAATATCCACCAGAGGTGGATCTTGCACATCAAACAAGTTTTCAATTTATTTTTTGATCAATGGTTATAATCTTTAACTTCAAACTCATATGTATATTAGTTCTCATGTAGTGAGTAAACTAGTTCATATGTATGGTTGATGTTTGGCATGGGATTATTACCGCTTTCAAAACGTGTTCTGATGATGGGAACCTAGAAAATTCCCGAAATAGATCTATCAACACATTCCTGAAAGGGTCAAATAATAAATTTGAAAACAAAAAACTCTATAGATTATTTGTTAGGACAATATCCTAATGAAGAAATATAGAGTATGGCCTCGAACTTGAATAATTTTCATTTTCATAAAATTAATATGTAAACTATAAAACAAACTTTTTATAAAAATTAATTCAAACAGTTTTAAAAAAAAAAAACCCCCTAAATAACTAATCTATAATAAAGTAGAGTTGTGACATATACAAAACAAAACAAAAAAATACATGAAACATTTCTAAATCTTCAGAATATCTAGAAAACTAGAGAAAAAAATAAACAATTGTTTAAATACACATTTGTTTGAATAAAACATAACTTAAAACAATTCCAAACATTACCAAAATACAGTGAAAAGTGAAAAAAAAAACAAAGAACGTTTTTGAAGTAAAATAAAAACGATTAAATTATATTAAAAAATTAAAAGCAACAAATTTACAACAATCGATGCATATTTGCAAATGATTTTTTTTGTGAACAAATTTTAAACAAGAGTACAGATCTATGTACATAAAATCACACAAACAACCAAGTGACAAAGATATCGTTAAAAGAAGTTAAAAATACAAATCGTAAAATATGCAGTCATCATAAACAACATTAAAGTGTGTGATTTAATATAAAACATTTGGAAAAGTGAACATTTTTTTTTTTTTAAACAAACAATTTTAATAAAAAACAAACATTATTATGACGTGGTGGAAAAAAATACTACAGACAATCCCGTTACTTGTTGCAGGGTATGAAGTGGGCAAATCCACTGAAGATAACAACAAAGAGGTAGTAGAAATGCTACGCGATAATTTGAAAATAAACAGTGAAGAATCTAAAACAACAACAAAAACGAAATAATTACATCGAAACATTGACAATAATAGCAGCGATCAGCATAGCCGTTATATATGTAATGAAGATGATCCTTAAAGCCATAAAAGGGAACAGAAACGCAGCCGCACCCCAACAACAGATATAAATTAAAGCCGTAAATAAGAAGACTAACACAGCCGCACGACAACAGCAGGAGCAAATTAACAGATAAGAATAAAAATGTAAGCTAAGAAATTAAGAATTATATTTTATTTTATATAAATATTTTGAATTTATTAGATTATCTAAATTTTGAAAAAATTTTATATATATAATAATTTTTTTAAAAAAATTGTGAATCAAATGTTTAAAGAGTTTAAATAAATGTTCGGCCATGAACGCCGGAACTTAACATAACATACAATAAATGAAGAACAATCACAATATATAATCATGATTACAAAGTTTTATTATAAATGATGCAATGGGAAAATATTTTGGAAAGCTTAGAGCCATTGAGAATTAAATTTAGACAATCTTATAAGTGCATAAATCAAAATAGATCGATAAAGCCGGAACATTGAGTAAACATATTCAGATTTTAATAGAAACCTTTAATACTATTAGGGCAACATTACACAGACAATACGACAGGTACTCCACACCTCACAAGGAGGAGGCCAATGGGATTTTTCACGGATTTAGAGACCAATTGATAAAAGTTTTCCATAAACATAACGTTAACATAAAGGTCCCACTGACATTAAGCTGTGAGATAGATATTGGAGTCACAGAGACAGACGAAAGTGAGACGGAGGAAAGCGAGACTGACAAAATCACAAAGACAGCTGGAAATAGTAAGAAGACAAAAGGGGGAATAGAAACGACAAACATGCCACGAACGGAAGATGATGTCATGGATAAGGCCACAAAAATTGTGCCAGTTTTTGATGGTAGCGTGAACGAACTACAAAGTTTCCTTGACGCATTGACATTGATGGATAGGATAAGGAAACACATGAAATGGTGGCAATAGATGTAATAAAAACAAAATTGAAGGGACATGCAAGGAATATTATTACAAACGAAAACACCATTCAAGCAATTAAGGATAAACTACAGTCATCTGTTCAAGGAGAGTCGTCGGAATTACTATGTTCAAAACTAATGAACATAAAACAACAATCAAAATCGGCAACAACCTATGCAGAGGAGATCCAGGAAATCGCGAAAAAACTAGGTGGAGCCTATATAAGAGAAGGCTACCCACAGAACATTGTTGAAAAATTAATAAGGCAAAATGCAGCCAAGGCCATTTCCAGAAACGCTACAAGTGATGAGGTAAAACTCATCATTAAAACAATTTCAACTTCATTAAGAGTATTGAAATTCCCTGTTTTAATGATGAGTTTTACCTCATCACTTGTAGCGTTTCTGGAAATGGCCTTGGCTGCATTTTGCCTTATTAATTTTTCAACAATGTTCTGTGGGTAGCCTTCTCTTATATAGGCTCCACCTAGTTTTTTCGCGATTTCCTGGATCTCCTCTGCATAGGTTGTTGCCGATTTTGATTGTTGTTTTATGTTCATTAGTTTTGAACATAGTAATTCCGACGACTCTCCTTGAACAGATGAGGCTAGCACTGAAGCATCAGTTTCAAATTCTTCAGTATTTTATTTTAAGCGTCGTGGTTCTGGTAATCAGAACTACAGAAACAGTGGATTTAATAACCGTGGACGTGGACGAGAAGGGCGTCGAAACAATAATTCTAGAAATTATAATAACAACCGCTACAACGGCAACGCCGAGGTCAACACGACAATAATGGAAATCAACCAACCATCAACGAAACAGAGGACAGATAAGATTGGCACATGAGGGTCTCGGAAAACGAGACTTCCCCCAAGACGCGGGGGGCTTATACTCGAAATTAAGTGAACACAGGGCACATATTGGATCAGTGAGGAAAATATTCCACCTTAAATCTCCATTTAAGTAGTTTTATTGAGATTCAAGTATCCCCTCATAATGATTTAAATACGTTCCTTGTAGATACCGGAGCGGACATTCTCTAATTAAAATCGGTGCCCTCAACTCATTAAAAATCAATACGAAAAACATCATACAAATTTCTGGAATCGGAGAGGGAAATATTGAATCCCTCGGAACAGTTGAAATTGATTTAAAGAGGAAGATTTTCCTCATCCCCCACAAATTTCATGTAGTTTCCGATGAGTTCCCAATACCATTTCAGGGTATATTGGGTCTAGATTTCTTGAAAACATATAATGCAACTATTCAATACGGACAAGAAGCAAACTCGAATTTACTCTCTTTGAGACCTTACAATTTAAATTATCCCATAAATATTCCAATACTTGAAAACATGGGCGATGGTACAATAACATTACCAGCTCGAGCTGAAGTTTTCAGGGCTATTGCAATCGAAAATGAAGATTCTGATTTGGTCGTTCCAAGTCAAACAATAGAAGATGGAGTATTTGTAGCTGGATGCATAGTATCTAAAGATTTTCCATATGTAAGAGTAGTGAACACGAATTCTGAAAATAGGTTTTTGAATGAAATGCCATTAAAATATGAGAAACTGTCTGACTACGAATTCTGAATACATCCGGTGTTGATAATGAAAGAAACCAAATAATTTTGAAAAAGTTGACAGAAAAATTCCCTGAAATTGTTAAGCTTGAATTGATTCAATTATGTTCAAAATATATAGATATCTTCGCTTTAGAAAGTGACAAGATAAGTACGAATAATTTTTATACACAAAATTTGAGAGTTTCAGATCACAATCCCGTATACATTAAAAACTATCGCACGCCACACTCGCAAAAGGATGAAATAACAAGGCAAGTAGACAAACTAAGGCAGGATGAATAGTGGAACCATCAGCATCCAATTATAATAGTCCTATTATGCTAGTACCAAAGAAATCATTGCCAAATAACCCTGAGAGAAGATGGCGTCTAGTAGTTGATTACCGACAAATAAATAAAAAGTTGATAGCGGACAAATTTCCATTGCCCAGAATTGAAGACATTTTAGACCAACTGGGAAGAGCTAAATTTTTCTGCTGCTTGGATTTGACCTCCGGATTTCATCAAGTCGGATTTTGAATGAGAAATCAAGGGACATTACTTCCTTTTCAACGGAAAATGGTTTCATATCGGTTCACACGTTTACCATATGGCTTGAAAGTAGCTCCGAATTCGTTTCAAAGAATGATGAACCTAGCTTTTTTCAGGTTTAGCACCTTCCAAAGCTTTTATATATATGGATGATGTTATTGTCACAGGTTGTTCAGTAAAGCACATGCTTAAAAATTTGGAAAGTGTTTTCCAAAGATGCAGGGATTGTAATTTAAAATTACATCCAGAAAAATGTAGTTTTTTCAGATCCGAAGTTACATATTTGGGTCATAAATGCACTGATAAGGGTATTTTACCAGACAATGGTAAATACGAATCAATTAGAAACTACCCAAAACCTACAAATGGCGATGAAGTTCGTAGATTTGTAGCCTTCTGTAATTATTACAGACGCTTCATACCACATTTTGCATTCTATTCGGTCCATTTAACTAAACTAAACCAGAAAGAAGGAACCTTTTGTATGGTCTGCTGACTGTGAACAAGCCTTTCAGCACCTCAAGACAGCACTATTGTCACCACAAATTCTTTCAATACCCAGATTTTGACAAAACCTTTTGCATAACAACTGATGCAAGCAAAATCGCTTGTGGCGCAATATTATCTCAAGAGAAAGATGGTATGCAACTTCCAATAGCATATGCGTTCACGTGCATTCACAAAAGGTGAATCGAACAAAGCACCAATAGAACAAGAATTGATAGCAATCCAATGGGCTGTCAATCATTTTAGACCCTATGTGTATGGGAAACAATTTTTAGTACGTAGCGATCACAAACCACTTACATGTTTGTATTCTTTAAAAAACCCTTCCAGCAGAATTAACGAGAATTCGTTTAGAACTAGAAGAGTATGATTTGTTATAGAACACATTAGAGGAAAAGATAATTCAGGAGCGGACGCGCTGTCTCGAATTGCCTTTAATGATATTAGATCAATACCTTCTATCAATAATATTTTCAAGGTAACTACACGCGCACAATCAAGGGATAAGACAAATGATGAAATTAATAAGGATTATAATAGAGTAGCTACTGAAAAGCCTAAAGTTTTCGAAACTATTGGCTTCGATTGCGTAAAAAAGTGGGTCAAACTTAAGGTGGATACTGACGAAAACACCCCCACAATTCATTTTTAAACGAGGAAAAAAAGTGCTAGCACCAAGGATTAATATAAGAAACACTTTTTGCTAATGGAAATATCGATTTAGATCAATTTTTTTTCCAATTCTTGAAAAAGAAGCAATAAGTAGAAATCTAGATAAAATACAAATTAATTTAAATGATGATATATTTAACCCTCGTATCAATTGAAAATTTAAACGAAAAGCTAATCAACATATAAGGAAATTACAAATAGCGCTCACACCCCCAAAATATGCATAATAACTAACAAGGACGAACAAAAATATTTATTACAAAAATTCCACGATAACCCTCTTTTTGGAGGACACCCTGGAACAACTAGGCTACTTAGGAAGCTTAGACAATTTTATTATTGGAAAAACATCACTAAGGATGTGAACCAATATGTAAAGAAATGTGTTCAGTGTGAAACCAATAAGATCACAAAGCACATAAAAACAAATATGATTATCACCCCAACACCACAAAAACCCTTTCAAACCGTAATAATAGATACGATAGGACCCCTTCCCATAACAGAAAAGGGAAATCAATACATTGTAACTATTATATGCGATCTTACAAAATATCTAGTGGCAATCCCAATAATTGACAAGAGTGCCAAAATGATAGCTAAAGCACCTAGTAGAACACTTCATATTAATTAATGGACCCATGAATAAAATACTCAGTGACATGGGTACTGAGTATAACAATCAAGTTCTTGTGGAACTTCTTACACTTTTAAAAATAGATAAAGCTACATCAGCACCTTACCACCATCAAACGGTAGGAACAGTTGAAAGATCACATCGCACATTTAACGAGTACATACGATCATACATTCATACATCCAGAAACGATTGGGATGAATGGTTAAAATATTTTACGTATGCTTTTAACACAACACCCTCAACAGTGCATGGATACTGCCCATTTGAATTAATTTTTCCAAACGTACCAAATCATAGTCCACCAATACAAACTGATAAAATAGATCCATTATATAATTTCGATGATTATACAAAGGAAGTAAAATTCCGTCTACAAATAGCATTAAATAGGGCACAACACTTGATTGACAAAACGAAAATATACCAGAAGAACATCTATGACAGGAATGTTACCAATACTGACATTAAACCGGGTCAGGAAGTATTCATTAGGGATCACACGTCACACAAACTAGGGCCAGTTACAAAGGACCATTTAAAGTGATTGACCATCGATGATAGAATAATGTTTTTGTAGAAATAAAAGGGAAAATTCAAAAGATTAATAAAGGGAATATTAAAATTTTTAACAAATAACTTTTATAATTTTATATACATATATCCTACCGGATACATGGCAACTTAATGATAGTATTAATATTTCTAGATAGAATTTAATTTAAATTTTTTTCAATATAGCATTTTAATGATACATACCATTAGGGACTTGTAGATAAAATATTGATTAAATTTTTTTTATTTAGCTTATTGTAATCATGATTAATCAACATATTTTTTTATTTTAATAGACATTAAGAAAATATAATACAAATATATAAAACAGAAAAGATAATAAAAACACGACAATATGTTATTACAAATAAAATTTATTGAGAAAAGAAAATATTTTTATAAAAATTCTAAATATTATACAAAAAAAATTTTTTTTTAACAAAAATCAAAAAAAAAAGTAGAAAAAATTACTAATATTAAATTAGTAAAGAAAGCTCTCATAGAAATCACTTGTTCACTGATTGCTATAAGACCTTTCTCTTTAAAAGGGGAGGTATGGTGAAAATACCAATGACTAATAACAATAATATTAACAATAATATTACAGTCAATGACTGACCTACTTTTTGTTCAATTACTTAATGCCAATGAACGATACATTTTAGGTGTCGGGTCACATTACATATTTTGCTGTCTGGTCATTATGTATTTTCGCTTACCCTCAAATTCTTTTAGTTTAAGTATTACCTTAAATATATTGATAAATAGAGATAACATATTATTAATAAAGAGTTCGTGAAGAACAAAACATAAAACTAACGGTGTAATTTAT
>CM037851.1:300953414-300978776 GCA_021234595.1 Delia radicum | reverse complement strand
AATCAGCATTGGTAGGTTGTACATTTTATGAGAAAAATTATTTACATAAAATACACTTTACATTTGCTAAAGTATTATTTATTATATTTGGTTCCATCAAGTCACTAATTGAAAGGCAGCAAGCTATTTATATTCCAAATGTCTAGTGTGGTTAGGACTTCTTTCTGTTTTCGATTACATACACTAAGAATACTCTTACAGTAACTACATGTAGGTCATTTGGGTAGTAAACAATAGTAGTTGTTTTAAACTGCTATTGTAGTAATTTTTTTAATGAGAACATGTAAAACGACTATTTTAGGCAGTCATTTAAAAAATAACTAACCAAAAATTCTGTACTTAAGTATCAGTTGTTTTGAGTAGCTATTACTAACAATACCAAAACAGTAATTTTTACAGTAACAGTTAGTTATTTTAGTTATCTCAAACAGTTGTTAAAAATTCTAGTCTAGTGTTTATATTTGTTATTATTGATATGTTCATAGTTTGCAAATAACAATTAGAAAATTTGAGGTATTCTGCAATGCATAAAAACGTCATACATGGAATATAGTTTGGAATTTTGACTTTGATTTTAAATAGGGAACTTCTGCTGTAAATATTTGTAATTATTGAGTTGTAATATATTTCTTTATGTTTTAGTGGAAAGCAGAAATTTTTGAAGAAATTTTAATTTTTGAATACAATTGTGTTCCATTTAAAAAAACAACCACAAAAAGTTACTGTATTATGATTTATTTTCATTTTATACAGCGGTTTTTTATATAAAAAATAAATGTTTACTGCAAATTGGGGTACATTTTTTGAACAGTAAAAACAAATGCAATGTTAGTTGAATTTACTGAAATGTAAGTCGTCCATTTTTCAAGTGAAATTTCATTTGTTTTTAACTACATTTGAAGTTGTCTTTACATACATAGTATTCTAAGTGTAGGAAATACAAATTTTTATTGTAATTAAGAGCAGAAAACAATTTTTTTTCATTAACAAATATTTTCAAAATACCGTAAAAATAATTGTTGAAAACAGTAGTTTTTAACTACTTATGTAGTCGTTTTAATTTCAATTGTTTTCATTTCTTATTGTCCGTTTTTATGGTTTATGCATTCATTTAAGTTAGTTGTTTTTGGTAGCTTTGATAGTCGTTTTTTTACCAAAATTGTAGTTGTTTTATCAATAGTAAAAAAATTACTAAAATATTTAGTAATTTGTATGACAACTACAGTCATCGCCTTTTTGACTGCATTTGTAGTCATTTTAAACTGTTATTTTGTAGTCCTTTCTACCTTCTTAATTTCCTGAGTTTATCACTAATAAAAATGATTCAACAGAAACACGTGACGCAAAAGAATTCCCACCTGTTCACACGCATTTAAACCGTCTTATTCTTTTTCATAACTGCTTGGAATGTAAAAGTTTTATGTGCCAAATTAGGTATATAAAGGTATATAATAGTAATAATTTACCACACCAATAAATTTTTGCACATTCTTTATACTTAACGGACGTTCGCAATTTCTTAAATCAGAAACTTTTTCTTCTGATTTTTGAATTTCATTTTCGCAAATATTGTGACTAAGTTAATCTATGTTATTAACTACATTTTCCAGGTTTAATATCCAATCTGTATTTGTCTTTTCGCTGAAAAAACCTGTCTTCAAATGGTCTAAATGTTGTTCCTCATCTTATCTTTGCAATTAAAACTTCATCAATAAATGTAAAAACTAATTTTAACCCCAGCGAATACCTCATTGAAAAAACGTTGGCATGTTTGTGCAGAATTTCTTTGCCAAATGGTATACGGACGAATTCAAAACATTCCGAAAGCAGTATTAATACTACACTCAGAGAACTTCTGCTTAAAAAATATGTAGTTATTTTGGTTGTAATACAGTTTCTTTATTTTTAACTTAAATGTCAGTCATTTGTAGAACAAATTAAATTTTTTACTAACCTTGTAGTTCATTAAAAAAAAAAAAAACGAACCACATCAAATGACTGTTTTCATGATTTTACATTAATTTTTCACAGCCGTTTTTGTTTATTTAAAAAAATAAAAAAAGTTAAAATAAAAGTTAAACCAAATGTTTGTTCATTTTTTACTAACATAAAAAATGAACAAACATTTGGTTCATGTGGTTAATTTTTACTACAATTGTGGTTAATTTTTTGAACATTAAGAAACAAATGACAATGTTAGTTAAATTTACTGAAATCTAAGTCGTCATTTCTTTCAGTAAAATTTCATTTGTTTTTAACTACATTTGCAGTGGTCTTTACCTACATAGTATTCTAAGTGTAGTCTTGTAAATGTCTTCTTCAGCCATTGGTATCTGGTGGTATGCACGAATTAAGTCTAAGTTAAAAAAAAATTTCCTATTGAATATACGGTCATATTGAAGTCGTTAGTGTGTGGTTAAGGATCCTGATCCGCGACGGTGACTGCATTAAAGCGTCTGAATTCAGCACAAGGTCACCAGCCATATGGTTCTTCCTTTGGAACTAACTGATGAGCTGAGGCAACACTTGAACTTGAAAAAATATACAAATTTGGTATCAAATTAAATACAAACTGGTTTCAACCTCTACATTGGAGTTTCATATATTTTGAAAAGTTTTAAAACAAAAAAGGTTCGAGCAACTTTGAAATCCATTTTTACCCACTAAATATGCCATTGAGCCGTTATCAATTATTACAAATTTTTATTACTGTTGTCCCTTTTTGTCTTATATCCAATTTTCAATGAAATCTGCTGGACTTGCCCAACAAACAGGTTTCAAATATGTAGAAAATTTTAAGTTTCGTTATTTTAAACTGTATGAAATTGTTTATATACAAAATATATGTTGGACACGCCCCCCAAAAAATTGCAAACAAATATACCTATAGGTAGACAGCGAAAGAGAAAGACACATATCTTACGTAATTTGTATATTTTATTTCTCTCTTTTGTTGTTTACGTGTATGTCACGTTTTGTTATTTTTTTGTTTTGTTTCTAGAATTATCGACTGCATTTAGCTTCACTCCAAATTGTCATCATTTATACAATCATGGATGTAATATTTGAAATATATTTCTGTTTATGTTATATATAAATATTTCTATATGTTTTCAGATATTAAATTAATTCATGTCGTCAATGTATGGACATTTTTTAATGTATTTGCCAATTTTTTTTTTTAAAGTATCACAATTTTTTTTTTAGGATTTCAGCATATAAATTAACTTAAGTAAATTTTACTACAAATTGTTTAAGTTCTTTCCAGCCTACTAATATTTAGCAAATATTTTATTAATTTTTAGCAAGGATTTTGTAGTTTTTATTCAACTAAATGTTAGCAAAACTTTCACTGAATTTACAAATTTTTTTGATAAAAATCAGATCGCTGATTTTCAGCAAAAGATTTTGCTGACATTCGCAATTTCTGCAAATTTGTTTGCTGACTTTACAACTGAATTTTGTTGAGTTTACTGTTCAAAATATTTAGTTCGTTACAATTATATCCCATTGCTCACATATTTACATTTCTCAATCCTTTGTCATCAAATCACATGCTCTTATTGTTTGCTTTTATTCTATAATAAATACATAGAAATACCGGTAATAAATCTTTTACTGATACTTTTAACAACTAACGATAGGCAGCTTTTTTCACAAATCCAACAAAAGATTAGATTTATAGATTAGATAACAATATTTACGTATGTACGGTTTATGTTTGAGAAAAAAAGGGATATATATTTCACTTTTGTATTTCCGTTTTAATACTACAAATACACTCGAAGAAATGTGTGATATAAAATTCATTAAAAAAGCTATAGATAGATTTAGAATAACTCATTTTGCAACACTTTAAGATTAAAGTTTTTCTGGAAAAACCAGTTCCGATTGAAAAAAAGAAACATTTTGTTTAAAAATTTTATTTGCAGAATGCATTCAATTCGGCTGGTGTCTAATAACTTTTCTGTATTTTTTCAATTATTCAAAATAAATTGTGAAACATAATAAATAATAATTGTGAATATAATATTTCTATGAATTTATTTAAAAACATTTTCATGATCTTAAATATAACTAAAATAACATTCTACAAATTTTACTTCCTTCGAGTCGATACAAAATTTACAAAATTTCATAGAAAAAAGATTCAACTTGCAGTAGATCAGGTTTCATATCAACCAGGTTTTTACAATTTTGGTTCTCAATATAAATTTCAACACAAACTTAAATTATTTTGTTGAGTGTATTTAGTTGTTTTATTGTATTACCCCGATGAAAAAAGTTCCGACACAGGTATATATTAGAGCGACTCACCAAAAAAAATTGCTCGATGTACCCTCCTAAAAATGAACCTTCGACTTTTTTGAGATGACCTTTGAAATATTTCGGCTCCAGCTTTGACCTCTCGGAGCTGGACCATTTTGAAAATGGGTCTATTTTTGCATGTTTTGTTAATTTGAAAATCTGTTTCCTTACCAATATATATAATATGGGTATCATAAGAAAGGTTTTTTAAGGCGCGTCCAACTGTATATACAAATTGTCCTAGGACGATCATCCATGTCCTTTTTTTAAGGATATTCTGTAAAAAAAAACGGTTTTGAATTTTTTGTTCCGGGTTGTTTGTGATAAAAATGGCCAAATTAACATATTTTAAATCTTTAGTCGATTAATTAAATACGGGTCTCAGCTTTTTTTGAAATTCGTGCTAGTTCGCGTTTTGACAAAAATGCAATGGGTGGTAACTCTTCGTTTTAAATAGGACAATATGGGTATCAAATTTTTTCTTTTGCCAAGTACATAATCTTTGTATGTAAAAAAAAAATGATCCACGACTTTTTGGCGGCATATTTTTTTCGCAAATTAAAAAAAGAATATGCCGCCAAAAAGTCGTGGATCATTTTTCTTTCTTTAAAAAAGGACATGGATGATCGTTCTTAGACAAATTGTATAAGCAGTTGGAGGCGCCTTGAAAAAAACCTTTCTTATGATACCCATATTGTATATGTTGGTAAGGAAACAGATTCTTAAATTAACAAAAACATGCAAAAATGGACCCTTTTTCAAAATGGTCCAGCTCACGAGAGGTCAAAGCTAGAGCCGAAATATTTTAGATGTCATCATAAAAAATACCAATGTTCATTTTGAGTGGGGTACACCTTGCACGAATTTCGCTTCCATACAACTTGAGTCGCTCTAGTATATATAGTCATATAAATAATTTCATATATCAGGTGATCCGAAAAAATGGCATACTTAACCTTACATCATTTGATATAATATTATATCATTTGATATAATTTTATCCGAAAAATGGATCTATATAATTTGTTCAAGTTGTATCCCAGTAAAAAGCGTTACATGCTAGCAAGTTTTTTAAGGGAGTAAGACAAAAAGAATCCCTTACAAATCTGCCTACACATGCTACGATTTTTGTATGCCGAATTCCAACTTTTGGACAAAATAAGCTCAATGTTTAGCGCTTATAAAATGCTGTGATTTCATGGCTTTCGTTAAAATCATATTTCATGTCTACATTATTACAATAAAAAGTAATAATATGAATATTAAAAAATGTATTTTACATAACATTCTACAGATATTACATTTTTGTTGTTAAAATTTTAGACATATTAAGACAATAATTATATTAATATTTTACCGCACCACGTGATAGATCTTTAGAGACAAATAAATGACTAATAATTTTTTATAACATACTCGAAAACACCAACTCACTTGCGAAAACTGGAAAATGTCATTTATAATCCACGATATGGAACTTTCTGCATTACAAACTGCATTCCTGTAAGGGAATAGGGTAAGCTGCTTACAAACCTGAATCCGTGTAAGGGCAAACAGTAAGCTAAATTTTTTATTGTTTGTTTTTTTGTACAAAATTTATTCGTTTATTTTGCTGCTTCTCAGTATAATGTTATAGTAAGCACTTACATCAGCGCATTTGTTTTATCCTGCTTCTAAAAACACGAAAAATTTTTTACTGGGATATAATTTGATACAATTTGATTTTCATAATTTCATAAATTCTATGGAAATCCGCGTTTCAATTTTGTTTCACATTCCAATAATAAAAGGAAATTAAATATAAATCAATGAATTGGAAAATTAGACATGATTTCATTTTGACTTATACACTGAGTTTCATTGCTATAAAACGGCAGTTTGTTTACCAATAATTTCTTAAACAACTGAACCGATCGCTTAAGTGTCTTCAGAAGATGAACTCATCTCTGTCTTAGCTTAAAAAGTTGTTTTTGTACGTTGTAGTCTTTGGTTTGATTATTAGATCATTATTTATAACGTCATCTTAAGAAAAATTTAAAAATTTATAGATACATTTTTTATTTATAAATTTAACCTTTTTTAAGTCGAGACTTGATTTTTTTTACAATCCTACTTAATATAGATTGAAGACAAATCATTTTGATAGAAAAAATTTAATTTCTCGAGATAAATATCGTATATTATGGGTTTTTCGACAAAATGTGCTTAGTTCATTTTTTGTTGTAAAGCTTTTTCGTTTGGGCTTTTAATTGCTTATTTTAAGATTTTCTGAGTTTAAAGTGCTTTTTTTTACTTAGAAAATATTAATTATTCTGTTAACTTTGAGCTTTTTTTATAAGTTTGATATAATTTTTATTAAAAATAAAAATTATGTTTTTTCGACCTTTAATTGTGCAATGAAAATGAAAATTATTCAAGTTCGAGGCCATACTATATCTTTCTTTATTAAGTTATTGTACTAACAATAATCTATAGAGTTTTTTGTTTTCAAATTTATTATTTGACCCATTCAGGAATGTGTTAATAGATCTATTTCGGGAATTTTCTAGGTTCCCATCATCAGAACACGTTTTGAAAGTTTCAATTTATTTTTTGATCAATGGTTATAATCTTTAAACTTCAAGCTCATATATTAGTTCTCATGTAGTGAGTAAACTATTTTATATGAATGTTTGATGTTTGGCATGGGATTGCTACCACCGCTTTCAAACGTGTTCTAATGATGTGAACCTAGAAAATTCCCGAAATAGATCTATCAACACATTCCTGAAAGGAATCGAGTATGGCCTCGAACTTAAACAATTTTCATTTTAATTTTTTTTTATTAGTGTAGCTTTTCTAAATTTTAACTTTTGCTTTTTTAAAAATTTGTTTAGTTTAGTTTTTTTTTTTTTTCTTTTGTGTTCTGTGATAATTACATTTTGAATTGAGAGATTTTGTTTTCTGAATTTCTACCATTTACGAAGTGATCGAATTTTTCTTTTTAATTTTAACACATACATATATTAATATAGAATTATATGTGATACCATACATAATTATAATATAAAAGTGATAGAATTTGTTTGGTTTTACTATAATTATATGTAATTATATATAATTATATATAATTATACGTATATATAATCTGATATATAGCTATATCAATTATATTGATGAGATAAAAATACCAACTTATATATAAGATAAGATAAATGATATACTATTATATATAACGCCATATTGAAAATGTTCATAAAAATAAGTATAGAGAAAGAAAAAACGTGATTTTTGTCCACCACTCAAAATGTACCTTGGTATGTTTTATGCTGATTCCTAAAATATTTCAAAAAATATGTCTAGCATTGAGATTCCGTGAGCTGGACCTTTAAAAAAAAAAGTAATTTTCTAAGTTTTTTTAAAGAATTTTCACTTTAAGAAAGATATTTTTTAAGTTTTTTGTATGGAGATTTTTGTGACATAAATATAGAATTTTTTATATTTTAAATCTTTAATTGGTTTAAGTAAATACGTTTATCTTTTGTCAAGTGCATCATCTATGTGTGAAAGTAATTTAAAACTTTAATTTATGTTTACATATATATATGATACCACTATATCAAGCTATATACGACTATACATAAACTTTTTTCGTCGGGTACATACATTTTATATTGTTGATACTTGTATTATGGTAGAAAAAAATATAAACAAGATATAAATCAAACGTGCATAAACATGTTTTAGATTTTAAAACATTGAAATATGTAGCTACAATATTTTCAAGATATAAAGCATAGAATAAATGTGGGAAAAAAAGCAGGGAAAAAAGTCATCTAATACCCCACCAACTACCCTTAACAGTCTAAAATCATTCATTAAAAACACTTTTGAACTTCTTTTTAATGGAATAGTTGAAATTTTAAACTGAAATAATTTTTTCATTTGTTATTGTTGTTTATCACTGGTAGTTTATTTGTGTGTTCTAATAACATTAACCGCTTAACGCCCACTGTCCCCATATGAGGACACCTCGATTTTGCGATTTTCTCTGGAACAAGTTAAATGTACAATAATTTAAGTAAAATTATTTTCTTAAAGCCAACTAAATTTAGAAGTCAAGTAACGAAAGTATTTTCTAAGTCACATAATGTCTTTCCCAGCAAAAAATTACCTGGATTTGGTAAGAAGTAACTACATTTGTATGCTTCCAAAATAGCGTTTTCACTGCCTTGCATACTATAAAACAATTAGGGAAGGCATTCTGTAGTGCTTCCTAGAATTCCTTCTTTGAAGCAGTGGAAAATGATTACAATAAAGCAATAAAGAATGCGTACCATGAAGCATTAATGATATCAACATAAAAAAAAGCGCTTTTTATTGCCTAAGAAGGCATGAATTTATTGCTTCGAAGCGCACATGAAAGAAGCGCTTTTCACCTGCTTAAAAGAGACATACCAAGTGGAACATCGCGAAGCAAAAAAAGGCCTTTTTTTATTTGCTTTGGAAGAGCTTCATATCAATAATGCCTTCCGGAAGCGCTTCTGGTAGCACTATATTTAGCTGGGTTATCATTTAAATTCACATCATTTGACATCAAATGAAATTTGGAAAAATTTTGGCAAAGGAAAAATTTTAATTTTAAAAAATTTTTGATAATAAGATGGGTTGGTGTAGGTTTTATTTAACCAAAGAAAAACTGTAATTTAATATTTTAAATTAGCTTGAATCTTCAAACCGCCACAATTTTTGCGCCGTTAACGATAAATTATTAACGCGAATGGATTTAGCATGCTTAAATATATACACAAATAGTTGTCTAAGTCATATAAAATATATTTTTAAAATATTTTACCTCAAAGTGTATTATTATTCAACAAAATCTGAAAAATTTGATGCATCGCGGTTGCGACCAATCATTTCACAAAAGACTTTTGGACACAGATGGTGAATATGGCCCTCGATTTTTGAAGTTAGCTATAATTAAAGAAATATTAGCAAAACACTTTTTTTAAGGAAATTTAAATTTTTTGATAAAACTTTTTATAAAATAACACAAAATGGAAAATAATCAGTCAACTTTTTTGCTACAATTCAAATAGTAAACAACTGTGCTCTTGAATTTAATATAGCACACGTTTTGAAAGGTGCGATAATATTCTCTATGCGTCCCAGCAAACCACACGTTACCAAATAATGGGTAAATTAATATATCGCCATAGGGCTCCACGCATTACAATACACCTTATTTCACTGATGACTTTTACAGGCAATGAAAAAGTAATGGGTGGGAACATTACCTAGTAGAGGGTAAAGTAACTCGTTACTTATATGGTTACTGGATTGAGAAAAGTAATGTGTCTATAAATTGATTTTCATAAAAAAAAATTTAAAAAAAAAATATTATAAATATTTTTTTTAATTAAATAAATAACGTGGTCGCACTGAGATTCGAACCTGGGGTCTCTGGTTGATAGGCGAGCACTCTGCCAACTGAGCTATCGTCACATATAATAATGGGTTGCTTAAAATGTAAATGAATTCTTGTGCTTTGAGATTTCGTTTGTAATGGTTAAAAGATATACCTTACACTCATGCTTAGAAAAAAATCACAAAGTAATGTGTCTAAATATATACCATATGAATTTTTTTAATCGGGTAATGATTTAAAATGATGCATGTTCAAAAATGTATTTATTTTATTTTCCCCATAGTAAATATATAAAAATTAATTTAAGAAAATATTTCGAAAATTTTGAACTGAATTTTCGTAAAATTTTAATATGAAAGCGAGTGTTCTTTAGCTAACAATATGAAGTGGAATATAAATTAACACCATGTCATAATATCTTGCAAATTCGATAAAGCGATGTTATAATATTCACAAAAAAAAGAAAACCAAGTGAAGTTTTCACTTAATTGCAAGGATATCCTACATCCTTCACCCAATCGCAATTAATTGATATGTAATTTAATGCTCAAAGTCCATATTGAAAGTTATTCGTAGTTTATTCAGGTATATGAATTAATAAAATCTTTAAAGAAAAAACTAGATTTTGTTAAAGTTAAATTCGCGGTTATTTCGAAAAGTGGAGAGTATGGCCTCGAACTGGAATAATTTTAATTTTCAGTGGAGCTAATATTAAAATTTGGTGTTCACATTAGAGATCTACGTCCTTAAATCTGTCACAATTGATAATTGAATTTTTAGTGTTTAACAGTGTTGTTTGTTTAGGCATGAATCGAGTTTTACAATACTGAATTTTAAAACGGTTCGATTAGGGGAGATGGTTTTCACTTTTTGATCCTATATGACGCCTTGCCTATAATATAAATACATTTTCACTAAATTCTATTCAGCAGATTTCATTTGGGGCGTTAATGGGTTAAAAGTTATTTGTGAAACAAAGAAATTAAAAAAAAAAATCTTACCTGTTTCTTGTTTTCAAACTAGATTAGGGCCTAAAGGACCAGTAATGCATACAAATGATTGAAGTGTGTTACTTTTTTTTAGACCGAATAAAAAAATAAACATGGGTGACTTATCATTTTTATATTGTAAATTCTTAAATTATGTACTATGGAGCAGAAATGAAATTCAAAAATGAAATTCAAAAGCTAAGATAAAAGATTATTTCTCTTGATTCCATCTCTTTTGATTAAATTCTTAATCCTCTAACCGGCAAGACTGCCTGCAGGCAGTCAATTTACTACAAATGAGTTTAAATAGCTTGACCATCCTAGCTAAAATATTTTTCAAATTTGTGAATTTTGTCAAACACCCAAAATTACCGCTACTCACATTTATTTAAAAGTTGTTTTATAATTTTTTCAATATATTACACACAGAAAAAAAACAGGGCGAATATTATCGAATTGCTTAGTAATTATACAACTAAATAAGTTTCAAGTTAGTTTTACGAAGTTCTAGTAAAAATGTGTACAAATTTACAAATTTTTGTAAAATATATACAAGCCTAGTAAAAAATTTCTAAAAAAATTCATATATTTTACAAGAAATTTGTAAAACTAATTTAAAACTTAAGTAGTTGTATAATTACTAAGCACTTCGTTGCTGTTCCCCCATTTTTTTTTTTTTGCTTGTAGCTTCTCTACCAAAATTAGCCTCAGCAAGTCAAAATATTGCATTTCTTATGAACCAAATTCAGTTTGAACCCATACATGTCTAGAATTTACTAAACGAAAAGTTGACATTGTTGATTTTATGCTGCCCCAGTCACAAAACCAAGTATATTAGGCCCTCTATCCCATTATGCAGGAGGGTATACATTTTTTTGATTTATTTAATACAAATTATAACTGCAAAGTTGCCAATATTATACGTCTATTTTCTTTCGCGTTCTTTTTTTAAATTAACATATAAGATAATTATCTTGAGTCTTAAATATTGCACTGTATGTTGTTTCCTGCAAAAAAAAATGAAGTATACAAACTAGGGTTCTCCGAGCTTGTATGAAGAAAAAAATGTTGAGTTTTTTAAACGGGCTACGCCCTGCAAATATTTATTTGAGTGTAAAACAACGTCCCCCAAAAAATTATGATAATCGTATATCGGGATGTAGTTTGAAACCCGGATTACAAGGGGAAATATTTCTTTTGTATATTTTCTCATATATTTTAAAACGATTTTGAATTAAAAGCCTTAAAGAATCGTGATTCGAAGTGAATTTCCTTTGTAATAAAGCACTAAAAACTTAAATTGGCTAGAATTTACCCAGGCAACTAATGCGTTGCAGACCAATTAATCAAGAAATTCAAGTCCAAAATTTAAAATTTATTAAAATTATCTACTACAAAATCATTTTTGTATTCTATAATTTTAAAGAAATTCACATAAAACGTATTTTTTATCTTGCGTTTTGCTAACTGTTGCTAAAATTGGGTTAACATTTTTAAACACTGTTTTCAAATCTCCAATTCTAAAACTTGTCCTTGAGTTCTATTAGGCACACATTAAATGTAAAAAGCTGCGAAAATTGTAGGAATGCTTTTTTTACTTTCGCTAGGGCAGCAATTTTATTTCAGCGGATTTCGAGTAAACAGCGATTTTTCACTTGTTTAACATTGAGGCAATTTTTAAATTTGTTCTTTAATACCTCAAATTTTTGGCCATAATTTAATAAAACAAAATCATATACTTCAATACTCTAAATCAGGAAAAAATGGACACACATTAAATTGCCCTGCTTAAGGTCAAAGGTCAAATTTAAAAACAAATAATTTTTTTTTGACATAATAATATAACAGATATTTCTGAGCTAATATTGATGAAACTACTCTAAATTGCTTTGCAAAGTCTGAAATAATGTTCTTCATTTAATTACGGAAAGGTAAACCTTAGGAGCAGTTGAAGTATGTGTGGCCCCGTGATGAAAAATTTATTTAATTACAGGGTCATGTAGACCCCAACATCGCTAAAGTGTTAATGTTCTAGAATTAAATCAAGAATAACTACTATTTTATATCTAACGTAATAATATCAATTAAATTCATCAATATCCCCCCAATAATATCTGTTTTATTATTATGTTAAAAAAAATACAGAACTTCCTAAAATTTGACCTTTGACCTTAATCAGATCCATTTTTAAAAGATTTTGAGGATTGAACTACTCTAAATACTCTTAGCGAGGACTCAATAAAAGTTGAAAAGAAAAAGAAAAAGTTGTCCCATTAACAGCCTATTTAAAACAGGGAAGTCCGGCAATACCGCTAAAATACCATTATCGATTTAAAACCGCTTAACTGACTATCGTTATCCCTAAAATACCATTACCGAAATAATTAAAATACCTTTATCCGTAAAATGCCGTTACCGATATAACTTAAATACCAATATCCTTATAATACCGTTACCTAAATAATTGAAATATCATTTTCCTAACAATGCCGTTTCCGAAATATTCTGACGAGATCAGAAGATATAATCGTTTATATTTATTATTTCGCAAAACTTTATAATAAATTAGTCAGTCATTGGGATTCGACAACTATAGGGCTGAAAGTTTCAGCTTGCATTAACATTACCTGAACTACTAAAATAACGTTACCCTTAACGAACAATTCAAAAACCGTTATCATTAAAATAACGTGTCTAAAATAACTAAAATACCGTTACTGCTAACATACTGTTGCTGCTAAAATACCGTTACCTAAATAAGTAAAATGCCGTTAACATTAAAACCCCCATACCGAAATAACAATATTACCCTAAAATACCGGTACCGAAAAAAAGAAATACTGTCAGTCATACCGATACCCGAAACGAATCGGTTACCATCCATGATGTTTTCTGAATTGCAAAAGATCTTTTCTGAACTTCAATTGATATTTCCTGGATTTTAAAATAAAATTTTCTGAATTTCAAGTAGACATTCTAAATTTTAGTTGATATTTTCTGAATTCCAAATTTAAAATCTTATTTTCAATGAATATTTTTTGAATTTGGAAAGGAAATTCTAAATCGCAATTGATATTTTCTGAATTTGAAATGGAAATTCTGAATTTCAATTGCTATTTTCTGAATTACATTTGGAAAATTTGTAGATTTTTTGAATGTTTATTTGAAAATTAAATTTTTTTTCAGCAAAAACACAGTTTTGTCCATCTATTAAAATTTGGCGCTTTGAATGCAAACATGTTTTGCATCTCCTAGGCTTGGATACTCCTTGGTCTGCTAATTGAGCCCTACGGAAGCCAAGTTGATTTGTTTTAATTGTTACTTTTTTTATTTTACTTGAAAATCTTTTTAAAAATAAAATGTGACATTTGACCACTTCTTGGACCAGTTACTTTTATGTAAAAAGTTGACAAAGAAACTGGCTTTGCCGCCTCAGTTCTTGTAGAGTTCTTTCTATGATTTTGTTTAATGAAATTCTGACCGATAGTGTTACGATTATACAAAAAAAGATATTCCTTTTTATAATTTATGCCTACTTACGCCTTGTTTGTTAAAATAATAACCCGACAAAAAAAGTTAACATAGTCATATATAGCTTGATATGATATATATGATAATTATATATGTTGCCATATGTAACGATACGGATTTACATCTAATACTTGTTTTACGAAAATGTATAATATATTGCTATATATTATCATATACCATTATATCTTACTTTGCATATAAGTTAATATTTTTTATCTCTTCATATATACTTGATATAGCTTATATGAGATAATATATACTCTAATGAATACTAATATAAAGGTTTATATGAAACAAATTCCACCACTTATATATATAATTATATATAAACATATGTATGCACAGCGCATACTCTAGAGACATTTATTCGTTCCCCCGCATAGTTTAGGGACATTTACTTACTTTGGGGACTGTCCCCAAAGTTTATGTATGCACAACGCATACTTTAGGGACACGCCCAAAATTGTCGCCGAAATATGCAGTGTATAGAAAAAATTGTTCTCATCTAAGACCCTAGATGTATGAAAAGGCGCGAAAACTTTGGGGACAGTCCCCAAAGTAAGCAAATGTCCCTAAACTATGCGGGGGAACGAATAAATGTCTCAAGAGTATGCGCTGTGCATACATATATATATATATATATATATATATATGTATGCACAGCGCATAGTTTAGAGACATTTATTCGTTCCCCCGCACAGTTTAGGGACATTTGCTTACTTTGGGGACTGTCCCCAAAGTTTTCGCGCCTTTTCATACATCTAGCGTTTAAGATGAGGACAATTTTTTCGATACACCGCATATTTCGGGTACAATTTTGGCCATGTCCCTAAAGTATGCGCTACGCATACATATATATATATATGCACATATATGTATGCACAGCGCATAGTTTAGAGACATTTATTATACATATATATATATATATATATATATATATATGCATAGCGCATACTTTGAGGACATTTTTTCGATCTAGCGTATATTTTGGGGACATTTGCATACTTTGGGGACTGTCCTCAAACTATTCATATACCTTGCGGATACTTTGAGGACAGTGATAGTTTGGGGACATTTTTGTATATTTGTAGATTTTAATTAAATATCACTCCTACTTTATTATTTTATCCAATAAAACAAACATTTTTGTTATATACACTCTTTAAAGGTATTATTTTCACGTTTAAAGGTTGACCACATCTTCGCAGTGCTGCCATACTAGTTCATTCATATCCGTAGTTGACGCCGTCAAAATTATGATTGGCATACAAGGTTATTGTGCGCGCCAAAACAAAAAAAAATTGCGCCAAATTATGTTCACATTGAATAAGTGATGACATCAATTCTTTATTTAAAAGCGCTGAGTTATTTGCATACATAATAAATTGTACATTTAATACAATGTACAAGTGTAACATAATAATTTTAAAAGTGCTTGATTAAATTAACTTTTGATACTTGTTTTCAAAATAATTTTGGTACGCTTAACACGATTATTTTGAAAACACTTGAAGGACTTACAAAATCGCTGAAAAATAAAAAAGCACTTCCTTAAAATTCACTTTTGATACATGTTTCCAAACTTCGGGATATTAATGATGTATCTTGGGACGACACACGACATTGAAATGACAACAAAATCTCTAATATATTTTTCGCATACAACATCGATTTTTCCTCGTATGCGCATTTTTGTTTCTATTTCGCAATCCCTTCAAGCAATTTCATATGTTTTGACATATTTGTATTCAGCATACCAAAACTAGTTAAAAACATGTATCATTACTGAATTTTAAGAAAAATATAATCTATGTACTTTTAAGCGTTATATTCGCAATCTCTTCAAGAGATTTAAAATATTTTGACATTTTCGCGTTCAGCATTATTAGTTAAAAAACATCTATCATAAGTGAATTAAAAAAAATGTTTGTACGTACTTTTAAGCGATTCAAGCGATCGCATACGAGAATAACTTGATAAACATGTATCATAAGTGAATTTTATGAAAAAATATTCTCTTTATTTTAAAGTGTTTTTTGCATTTTTAGCGATATTTCGCAATATGTTCAAACGATTTCAAACATTTTGACATATTCGTGTTTTGCATTTAAGAATAAGTAGAAAAGCATGTATCATAAGTGAATTTTATGAAAAAATATTCTTTTTATTTTAAAGTGATTTTTTAATTTTTAGCTATATTTCAATCGATTTCAAATATTTTGACATAGTTGTGTTTTGCATACCAAAATTAGTTAAAAAAAAAACAAGTATCATAAGAGAATTTTAAGGGTAAATTCGTGTATTTTATTAAATATTCAGCGTAGTTCGCAATCGCTTAAACAATTTTAAATATTTTGACATTTCCGTGTTCAACATAAAAAAAACATGTTAGTAAAAAAAACATGTATTATAAGTGAGTTTTAAGAAAAAAATAATCTATGCACTTATAAGTGTTATTTAACTATATTTGCAATTCCTTGCAAACGATTTCAAAATTAGGTAAAAAACTTGTATTATATGGGAATTTTAAATTTTAAGAAAAAAAAATAGTCTTTGTGCTTTCAAGCAATTTTATAATTTTTAGCGATGTTTCCCAATTCATTCAAGCGATTTCAAATATTTTGCTATATTCGTGTTCAGCATACAAAAATTAGTTGAAAATCATGTATAACAACTGAATACTAAGAAAAAAAATAGCCTTTTTAAATTTAAGCGTTTTTTTTTTTTTAATTTTAAGCGTTTTTTTTAATTTTTTAGCGATATTTCGAAATTGCTTCAACCGATTTCTAATATTTTGACATAATTGTGTTCAGAATACTAAAATTACTTTAAAAACATGTCTCACAAGTGAATTTTAAGAAGAAAAAATAGTCTGTACTTTTAAGCGTTTTTTTTTATTAGTGATATTTCGCAATTCCTTCAAGCCATTTCCAATATTTTGGCATACTCGTGTTTCAAAATTAGTTAAAAAACTTGTATTAAATTGTAATTTTGAATTTTAAGAAAAAAATTTTTTGTGCTTTCATGCGGTTTTTTAATTTTTGGCGACATTTCGCGATTCCTTCAAGCGATTAAAATATTTGCTATATTCGTGTTCAGCATACAAAAATTAGTTGAAAATCATGTATCGCAACTGAATTTAAAAAAATAGTCTTTTTAATTTTAAGCGTTTTTTTTTTAGTTTTTAGCGATATTCGCAATTCCTTCATGTGATTTTAAATTATTCGTGTTCAGCATACACAAATTACTTGAAAAACATGTATCATAAATGAATTTTAAGAAAAAATTTTCGTTTTACTTTTAAGCGTTTTTTGTTATTTTTAGCGAAAAAATTAAAAAATCTCTAAAAAAAATTATGTAAATGAGTTCTTCTTAAAAACAGCTTGTACTTTACTAAAAGAGCTAAAATGCGTTTTTGTGTTTAAGCAGCTGATCAAAATTGCCTGTAAAACTTTATTAAAACATTTTTTATAAAATTAAATAACACCAATAAACATTAATTATAATTTCAATATCTACGTCTGGTACCCGTCAATCGGATTAACGTGTGCGTACACAAAAGTTATAGGTAGTTCCATAGCCAACATTACGAAAAGTCCTTTGGGTTTGGACAAAATGTTGAGTTCTGATATTGGCGATGTTACTGTTAAGAATGATAACGCCAGCATTTTAAGTTTGGAAGTTTACCATCGTGCTACCAAAGTCTTAGGTGAACTGGCTTAATTACAAGATGATGAAATTGGTGCTGGTACCACTTCTAAAATTAAAAAAACTATCATTTCTTGTTATATTTTGGCTTGGAAAGAAGCCTACAAATATCTCGGAATATTTGACTGCTGCACTTGAAGAACTAAGCACTTAAGAATTACTTTGATTAACACTGCCAAAACCTTCATGAATTCTAAAATTATTGATGATTCTGAGGCGTAGTTTTTTTGGGATGTCAGTTAAACTTCGTTTAGCTAAACCGACAACGAATTTTGTCCACCATTTCCAATGTTATTAACAAATATTTTAAGAACTTTTTCTAGTTTAGAATTTTCTGAAATAAAGCAAAATAAACAAAATTCCAATAGCAGTATTCCAGTTACAAACTGCGTTAAACTAAGATTACATCCTAAAAACTAAGCATAAATCATTCTTAGACATAGTGGTAGATGCTGCTTAAGCTTCCAAAATCACTGCTCCTAAAGTCAATGCTACTTAGTCTTTTAAATAGGTTGGGGTTCTAAAGGCCCATGGCAAGTCAGCACACGAATATTTATCGATCACTGGTTATTTTCAGATTTTTAATTGTTTAATATTAAAAATTAAATAAAAAATGTATTTGAATATAACAACCAAGCAACGTTTTTTTTTGGAATAAGTGGAGTTTAGTGGTACAGCCACGACTTTTTTTACCACGGTTTAGTTAAACCGACAACGATTTTGTCTGCCACTTAAGCCAAAGTCCAAGTTTATTAACATAACATTTTCGGAACCACTTAATTTTGTTTAGAATTTTGGACTTTATTATAAAATAAATCACATTTTAGAAGCAGCATTCAATTTACAAATATATAATATGTTAATAACGTTTTTATTTCAGCATATTATACACTTATTGAAAGCTTCAGGAATTGGCTATCAATTGCTTGCAATTTCTTACACAACGAAAAAATAAAAAATTGTCCAGTTAAATGCGATAAAAATAAAGATAACTGCAATAAATGCCATCAACTAATGTTTTAGTAAAGAAAAACTTTTGTTCGGTTACCGTGTAAATTGAAATAAAGAAATTTGAAATTGTCAAGTATTTTTCAATAAAAGGTTTTAAATGAACAAATCCATTTTACATTTAATTGAATTTTTCTTGGTTTGAACAAAGTGCTGATAAAGAAAAAAATTGAAGATTAGTTTTAGTTTTTGAGTTTTCTTTTGAGAAAATTAAAATTTTTTTTGATAGTTTTTAAAGATGATGAGGAATTTATGGATGAGTGATACAGTTAACAAGAGGCTTGAAATCATGAGAAGAAAATATTAGAAGCTATGAGAAGAATTTAAAATACGGGTTTGTGTTCGTGTTCTTGGTTTTAATAGAAAATTTATAAAAATTGATGTCAAATTTTTTAATAATTACACTAAAATAAATAATGATAGCGATTCCTATTCTCACTTTCACCATTCACCTCAATTTTCAAATCTCATTTCCCGTGTGTTGATTATATGTCCCAATTTGATTTGTGATTTTTAATATTTGTTAATTGTAAAGACGATCGAACAATAAAAAATTTCCAAATTTGTATTATTTGCGAGAAAATGAAGTTCGCAAACTGAGGTGAATGGTGAAGGTGAGAATAGGAATCGCTGCCATTATATGTGTTTTCCACAAATAATTTTCTCGGTTAATAATTGCTATATATTTATTCCTGAATTTTAACCAAATAATCGTTCTTATTAACTGACTTTTAGTTAAATATGTTGGCATAATTTTCAACTAACAATTTAGTTATATACAATTAATTTAAATAACTGAGCCTCAGTAAGGGCTATTTTACCTGAGACTCAGTTGTAAATAACTGAGACGTAATGACGTTTTTTTAATGGGAAGCAATTTTCTTCAAAAAAAACTTAAGAGTAAAAATACAAATACTTAAAATTGGGCTGTATTGGATTAAGTTATGGGGATAAATGGAAAGATATATTAAAGAGATCAGGACAATATGTGTAACATAATACGTTCGGAAATAACAAAACGTTCCTTTTTTGAATCAGCTTTAAAAATGATATTTAAAGTAAAATTTTACTAGTGATTGGAGTTATGCCACCAAACTCCACTAAGGCCGTTTTTTTCAAAAAGTTTTTCCAGGTAGAGAGGAGAAACAATTTCACCATTGGTGGAACATTTTTTTTTTTAATAACTTTAAAAAGTACCATATGAAAGCTCTCTAAAATATCTTTAAAATGAGATACAATGTCATAAATTAACCGATTGCAGCCCAGTTTCGAATTATTTATTTTTTACTCCAGTGGTATTTTATACCATTAATGATAGCTTAAGGAATTGGATATACATTTTTATACGCTTTGCTCTAAAAAAATGGTGTAAAGAACACAAATAACTAGAACTGGACTGCAATGGGCTAATAAATGAAGACTATTGTAGCCGAATAAAGATAGTGATCGGAACTGTATTTTTTGAGATAATTGAAAAAGTTGTTCAAACTTTAATGCTCTACCCAGCCGAGAGGGGACGTAGCCGACAAAAAAAATACTTTTTTACTAAGGGTAAAAATAATGTTACTACACTTCCAAGCTTTTGAAAAAAAAACACGTCTTTTATTCAAATATATTTTTGATTTTTAATATTTGTTAACAATTTAAAATCTAAGCAGGCAATCTTATTATTGACAATTTTCTTGAGCATCTGTTGCAAAACATTCGCGTGCTGACTTGCCATGTACCTTTAAAACATTAAATGTGCTTTAATAGAATAGGCAGCTCTGCCTCTAGAATCACTGATTTTGGCAGCTTGCACAGAATCTACCTCCATGGCTGAGAAGAAACTATCATCACCACCAATAATTTTGTAATTTTTAGAGGTTTTGGCAATGTTAATCAAAGTATCACAACACAGCACCCACTTTATCATCTTTAATTAAGAAAGCTCAACTTAGACAGAACGATTTCAAACTTCCAATTATTTAAAATGCTGCCGCCATCATTAGTACAATAACATCGCATATATCAACGACCAACATTTTCTCCAAACCCGAAAGAAACAGAACTTTTAAAAATGTTGGCTATGGAACAATCCGTAACATATTCTGTATGTACAAATAAACGCAATTGGCGGACAACATCCATAGATAGTGCACTTTCAATTGTTGAGATTTTGTTTATTGGTTTTATTTAATTTCATTGAAAATTTAATTCAAGAGTTTTATTAAGCTACAAGGCAAAAACACATTTTTAGCGCTTTTAATTGAGAACAAGCGATTTCATATATTCTCACATATTCGTGTTCAACATACCGATTTTAAATATTTTAACATATTCGTGTTCAGTATACCAATTAGTTAAAAAACATGTATCAAATGTGAATTTTAAGAAAAAAAAATCTATACAACGTTTCCACTGCACGTGTTTTGAAATAAAACAGAAAAGATATTTCACCATCTCTTCAAGCGATTTCAAATATTTTGACCTATTCATATTCAGCATACTAAAATTACCTGGCAAAGCACTGATTTACAACCCTCTGCCAACAATAAATAATAAAAGTAAAAATAATAAATGCACTGGTACAGCCCTGGCTTAGATCGCTTTGCAAAGTTTATAAAAATGTGCTTTGCCAGTACTTGTGAATAAGTTCTTGTACTTTTAAGCGTTTTTTTTTATTTAATTTTTAGCGATACTTCGCAATACCTTCAAGAGATTTCGGTATTTTCACATATTCGTATTCACCATACAAAAATTAATTAATTAATTAAAACATGTAGCACTACCGAATTTTAAGAGAAAAATAGTCTTTGTCCTTTTAAGCGTTTTTTTTTTTAATTTTTAGCTATATTTCACAATCCTTTCAAGCGATTTCAAATATTTTGAAAATACTTATGTTCAGCATACCAAATTATGAGTGAATTTTATGAAAAAACTATTCATTTTACTTTTAAGTGATTTTGTCGTTTTTAAGGATATTTCGCAATTCCTTCAAGCGATTACATATTCGTGGTCAGCATACCAAAATTAGTTAAAAAACATATATTATAAGTGAATTTTAAGAAAAAAAAAATGGTCTATACTTAACCTTTTTTTTAATATTTTAAGCGATATTTCGCCATCCCTTCAAGCGATTTCAAATATTTTCAGAAATAGTTAAAAAAAACGTATATCATAAGTGAATTTTAATAAAAAAATAAGTTTTGTACTTTTAATCGTTTTTTAATTTTTAGCGATATTTTGCAAGCGATTCAAACGATTCCAAATATTTTGATATATTCGTCTTCAGAATACTGAAATTAGTTTAAACACATGAATCATAAGTGGATTTTAAGAAAAGATAGTCATTTTAGTTTTTTTTTTTAATATTTAGCAATATTTTCGCAATTGCTTCAACGATTCCAAATATTTTGTCATATTGGTGTTCCAAAATTAATTAAAAAACTTGTACTATATGGGAATTTTGAATTGGAAGAAAAAAAGGTATATGCAGAGTTCGAAAATGTATGTACCACTAACATAACGTTGTTATCAAAAAAACCAATACAACGATCTCTATTGTTTTCGTTCGTATTTATAAACACAACACAAGTGCTCAAATCGTTGTTTGTAATATAACAAACGGAACAAAACGAAAATGTTTCTTTCGTCAAACATTATTATTTCGTAGTGGTTATTTTTAGTGTTCATTCAACTCGAACATTAAAACGCGTTTTTAACGTTGTGGTTGCCAAAATAAAGAAATGCTTTTTTTGCATGTTATCAATGTTTTTTTTGCATTAGTTTTATGAAATTTCAGTGGAACTCCTCCGTTGAATCTTTATTAAACTAATGCAATTAATTATAAAATTCAATGCAATTTTTTTTCACTTGTAATATGACATACAACACTAGAACGGTTTACGAATAGTTTTGTTCCATTCCATAAACACAACAAAATCAAACTGTTTGAAATATTGGCCAAACAGAACAAAATCGTTAGTTCGGTCTCTCATCGAAAACTAGTTTGTGAAAGTGTTTGTGTTCTGTTTACAAATCAAAATGAAAATAAAGAAATGTTCTGTTTATTTTTACTGTGCACAACAAAATGATTGTGTTGAGTTCAGCAAAAAGCAAAAACAGAACGATAGAAAAACGTTTGATTGTGTTTAAATTCGAACTCTGGGTATATGTGCTTCAAGCAATTTTTTTAAGTTTTTCGATATTTCGCAATTCCTTCAAGCGATTTCGAATATTTCGAATATGTGTGCTCAGCATACAAAAATTAGTTGAAAACATGTATTATAAGTGAATTTAATCAAAATAGTCATTTTACCCTTAAGCGTTTTTTTTTAATTTTTAGCGATATTTCGCATCGCTTCAACCGATTTACAACTATTTTTACGTATTTGTGTTCGGCATGCCAAAATTAGTTGAAAAACATGTATCATAACTGAATTCTAAGAAAAATTTGCTACTAGGGTAAAATTAAGCATTTCTTTCAAAATGTATGGGAAAATTTTTTCGTTTGTAGTTTACAGCTTTATTTGTGAATACGCTCTACAGATCTTACAGTTAGACATGTATTTCACACGGTTTATATTACAAAGCACGTTGTCATCACTGATGATAATCAGCTTGTGTAGACTTGGGCAATCTAGTTCCTTTGAGTGAGCGTTCTTTCTAGGTAAATTGATCTTAATGAACTAAGTCGATCTTCTAGTTCATTCAATGTTTGACAATTTCTTTCAATCGTTCGTTAGATCGTTTGTTTGATAATTTTCAAGCAAACTATTAATGCTAAACACTTTTTTAACTGCTAGTAATTAATAACGATAAAAAATTCAATAAAACTAAATGTATTAATAATATAGTTGGTGGAAAAGTAAGTTGTCAGGTAGAAAATTTATATTTCTCAATAAATATATATAATTTTTTGTACTACACTGTACATTGCATACAAATAGTTTAAAAGAATTGTTATTAAAGAGATTTTATGTGTATTGTTGTTGCAATTAATTGCAAATTTCTTTAATTTATCAACAATGAAGAGCGTAAAATAATAATAAATCTATTCTAGGTGGTCATTAGCGCGTCCCGAATTTGGCTTTTTTCGAATTTGAAAATGCTTGCCCCCCCAAATGATGGGGGATTTAGGACCCTTTTACGAGAAAAAATAACAAAAAAATTTTGGACAAAAACCCAGATGGCTACCGGATCCTAAGATTGCAATCCTAGTGCATTTTGAAAAAAAAATATTTTTGATTTTAAAAAAATTGACAGCCAAAAGTTGCGCAATACAGAGTACATTCTGGGAAAATATTAAAAAAAATTTCCGTAGAGCAATTTTGGTGGCAGCGTCAGTTTTTTGAAAATCAAAAACAATTATTTTTTTTCAAAATGCACTAGGATTGCAATCTGTAGGATCCGGTAGCCATCTGGTTTTTGTTCAATTTTTTTGCTATTTTTTCCCGTAAAAGTCTCTTAAGGTCCCCATTATTTGGGAGGCAAGCTAAAAAAAAAAAAATTTCGGGACGCATTAATGGTCATTCTCAAAGATTACAATGCAGAAAAATTAAAAAAATCACAAACTTCTATATGGAAACTCATTAAAGCGCATAAAAATGAGAACAGAGTTTCTAGAAAATCACTCCATGGATGGCCCAACAATAAACTGCAGTATGAGTCGACAAACAAATATTGGAAATTTGAAACTCCGATCCATTCAAATCAGTCCCATAAATTAGAGCCCAACTGCTTAATGAAGGCAAAGAGGCCTCTTCAGTGTACACCATTCGAACAGGTTACGTCAAAAACAATAAACATGGTCGTGTTGCCCGTAAGTAAAATTTATAGGGAGAAAAGACGTTACTTTTATAAAGAACATATTACCAAACCTAAAGAATTTTGGCATAATGTGTTATGACTGATGAGTCTATGATTCGATTAAGATATTCGCACCGCATGGTACACGTATGGGGCAACCCGAAAGAACAACTGTCATACAAATGCACTTTACCCACTGTTAAGTCTGTAGAAAAGTGTTCAACGGTTTGTGGATGTTATCATCAATGGCACTGGTAATATAGTAGTGTTACAAGAAAAAATTACTGCCGCGGTGTACTTACAAATATTAGAAGACCATGCTATTCCTGAGGGTAGACGTCTTATAGGACCAAATTTTATCCTTCAGCAGGATAATACACCAATTCAAACTGCAAAAAATTTCCGAATACGTTCAAAACCAACAATTTATGTGGCTACTAAAAATACGCATATCTGAAGAAAACCCTCAAAATCTGCATTTATAAAAATGGACCAATATAATCTAAAGCAGAGTGCTTAACATTAGTGGACTCTATGCTAGATATACTAGGTAAATTACCAGCTTGGTGACAATGGACACACTGGCTACTAAAGTTTTGACAACTTACTTTGTCAACC
>CM037851.1:300937022-300953314 GCA_021234595.1 Delia radicum | reverse complement strand
AAAAAAATATTGTAGCAAAAAGAACAAAAGTTTATAGTTAATAGATTAAATAAGTCAGAAAAAGTAAAAAAACAATTATAAAAAAGTAAAAAATCACGCAAAAGAAAATAAAAGTTAATGTGCCCCTTCTCTGATAATAAAATATAAACATATATGCTAGAAACAAGAAAAAAATCTATTTATTTTACATATAATTGTATATGGCATCACATATTAGTCAAATTAAAATTACATCTAATTTTGAAACCATTTGATTTATATTTAAATTTTCATTATTATCTGAAATGTAAACAAAATGTTAGTGCGGATTTCCAAACAATTTCAAAGTATTTAATGAAGTTATATCAAATTTTATAAAATTATATATAACTTAATCAAATTAGATTGACCCATTTTTCGAATCAATTTTATCAGATGAAATCCCAAGGGATCACTTGAGATAAGGTTATGTATGCCATTTTTCGGATCAACTAAGATATAATGTGATATGAACTTATATATATATGACTATATACATTTAATATATAACCATATCGGAACTTTTTTCAACGGGAATGCTGACTATGACAATGTTTTCGTCCTTTATTTACATTAACAAATTAATAAAAGTTTATATTTCTTTAAAATGGAATTTAAATTGTATTTCAACACACAAAAAATCTACATTTATGATGAATGTTTCCCTTATATCATTAGTAATTAAATCTCACTTAATAAAATTAACATTTCCAATCGTTTTTTTCTTCTTCTTTCTGTTTACAGGTAAGTGAAGAAACTCAAACTCAATTTTCTTTAAAAATTAGGTAATTTAATTATAATTTACTTCATCTAATATATTCTCTAGTGTTGTATGGGTTTAAAATGTTATGGGGAATTTGTATGTGCAGGGGGCTATCTGTGTGTGATGTGTAATGGTGTATGTAGCAACATAAATGTTCTACACCATTACATGTGTCAAATTAGCTCATTTTAAAAGTTAAGACAATTGGTCAAAGTAGGATCAATAGTGTCATTGGTTTTGTGGTTGTCATATTCCTTTTGAACTATCAACTATCAACTTAATACAGTCTGACAGTTAATGTCTCTATTCATATCGATTGTTAACAGAATTTACAGTGACTTATACATGGACATAAATAATATGTGAGTGAGTGTAAGTAATTAAGCTAATTTAAAGTCTACAGAAATAATATCGCAAACCTAGTTCAAAAGTGACTCAACTCAAAATTTTACATTTTTCAGAAATCGAAAAAAGTTGCAAATAACTTTATAACAATTGAAACATAAAGAAAGACATAACTGTTTTTTAGTAACAGTTAACAACAACAATATACACTGATATTTTTTTTATAGATAAACAAGTGAATTCTGCGTAGTTTAAACATATAAATCCGAAAAATTCAAATTTTGAGTTAAGTCACCTTTGAACTAGTTGTGCGATATATTCCCCAAATTCTTATTTAAAAATGTTTTGTGCTTTTATCACACTCATAATAATCGATGCATAAAAATACGAAATTATTGTCGAAACTACAGAAACTTTCGTAAAGCAGGAGCGGATCCAGGAAATGGTTTTTGTGGGGGGGGGGGGGGGAAGCGGATCTTAGAGTAATTTTAATTAATTTTGTAATCTTTTTACATTTTTGTATTAAAAAATATAATTTTGGAGGGGGGGGGGGGAATTACCCATCCCCCTCCCTTGAAACCACACCTGCGTAAAGTAAAAAAATTTTCATATATTTTACGAAAGTTTGATAATTCAGACATTTTTTGGTATTTTTATGCACGGATTATTACCAGTGCATAAAGACAAATTTGATATTGTGGAACTACTTTGAAAATTTGGAAATATTATTCCATAACTTCTGTATTTCTGTGTCTAAATAGTTAGTCAATAAAAAATGTTATTTCTGACCTTTTATAAAAATAAATAATAAATTTGGTGAGATATGGGAAAATTTTAAATTAAACCGTCCGCCATCTATCGTTTTTTTTTCAACTAGTGCTTATTTCGTGAATGGTAACACTTAGCTCATGTCTGATTTGACAGATAATTAATTTTATTCTTCCGCTGAACGAATATGGTTCGTATGTTCGTTATCTTGTGAAAAAGTGAAAGAAACTGGCATCCTCATCGATAAACCAAAGCGTGAAAAGCCAAAAACAGTGCTTACACCCGAGAATATTGCTGCTGTGGCAGAAAGTGTGCGTGAAGCGCCATCAACATCAATTCACCGTCGTTCTCAACAATTGAACATTTCGGAGACATCATTGAGACGAATTTTGCATAAAGACCTTGGTATGACGCCATACGAAGTCCAATTAGTTCAGGAGTTCAAAAAAAAGAAGTTATTTGGCGGACCCTTTATATAATTTTAATTGTCAGCTTCTAAAATTTTAGCAAATCGATTTAATTGCAAAAAGAAGGGAAATATTTTTTCTGTGTTCAAAAAATATAAAATTTTAAGATCTTCACGAGTAGACCTGATGAGATTTGTATTGACATATTTTCTTTATTTTTGAAGATACCCTAATCGGTTTGATCTGATTTTATTACTTTATTTGTCATTTATATGGCAATATAAAAATTCCGTTGACGCTGCAATCTCAAAATTGGAAAATCTCTGAAATTTCTATTTATCGAAAAAGCAGATTGACAGAATTTGGAGAGCTACCATTTATTTCTAACTGAGGCCACACAATTTTTTCAATATTAAGTACATTTTGCAACATCAGGATTATCATCCATACAGTTTTTAGGTGATTTCTATTTATTCTGCAAACGTTAAAGTTTTCTAAGTAATTCTTAGAAACGCAAAGATATTTGAAAGTTGTATATAAATTCAGCAATTTCTGTTTTCTATTCCAAGCTCGTTATACATTATTGGAGAATATACAAAAACAACTTTTAAGGATGAAATTCATGCGCTGAGTCCCAAAAATAAGCAAAATTTTTGTAGGGTTTCCAGATTTTATTTTTTTAATTTTTTTAACCCCCAAAACTAATTTTGTGAGATTTTTATATTCAGAGCCTAATATTTTCCTCACAAAATTTTTTTTTGCTGTCCTTGAGAACATTCTGCAAACAATCCCAATTTTTTTTAAAAAATTATTAAAAATAAAAGAAAAATATTTATATTTATAAGTTTGATATAATTTTTATTAAAATAAAAATTATGTTTTTCGACCTTTAATTGTGCAATGAAAATGAAAACTATTCAAGTTCGAGGCCATACTCTATATTTCTTTATTAGGATATGTATGGCCATGAATATGAATAATTTCATTTGCATTGCACAAAGGTCGAGAAACATATTTTTTTTTAATAAAAATTATATCAACTTGTAAAAAGACGAATTACGGTCTTAGTCTTTACATCTTTAATTTCGAACTCATATATTAGTTCTCATTTAGTGGTATAAGTAGTTTATATGAATGTTTGATGTTTGCATGGGATTGTCACTTCTTTCAAAATGTGTTCTGATGTTGGGAACCTAGATAACCCCAAAATAGATCTATCAATATAGACTACTTCAATTGAACTGGGTCGTTCACGAACGTCACAACTCTACATTGAACTAGAAAGAGCGCCCCACTCAAACGAAATAGATTGCCCAAGGCTAGATTAAACACTTTTATAAAAAATATTAATTATTTCCTATTTCCAAAAATTCTCTAACAAACCACTGTTCAACATGTGTCAATTTAATTTACACAATAACTATTGTAGTACGTGCAATCAATTCTCTCTCTCATACAATATGAATTTATACCTGTAACACGTAACTCTGCATAATTTAGAAATTAAATTTCACTTGAGATTTTAAAAGCTTAAGAGTACGACATATTAACCCATGTTGTAATTGGGTGTTCAAATTAAATTATTGTATTCTGTTTGATGTGCCAAAGTGTGATTGTCACATCGCACGTGTCTAATGGCATCACCAGTACATTCACACAATCAATGAATGGCATATTCTCTTCATTCAATATATTTTGTGACGACTGACTGGCTCTGCTTATTTGTTGGATTAGGATGCGCTGACCGTTGTAGTAGATATCAGAGTTGTATATCCTTAGCTTTTGATAGTAAACATTAGAGTGGGCTGAGAGAAATGTGAAATGAAGTTTGCAGGAAATCCAACATTTTGTTGTTGCGTTAAAATCCTTTAAAAGAAGGTGTTTTACCACATGTTTTCGTCTGTTGAAAATATTAAAATTTACCAAAGTCAGAGTTTCGTTTCTTTTTAAATAAGCTCATGCATGCAACGGTATAAATATTTGAAACTGCATAGTTCATTTGGAAATGTTTGTATTCAGTTTATTCTATTCTCCACATTCGTTTTTGATATATTCGTTACTAGCGTAGAAAATGTATTGATAAAATGCGCGCTAGCAAATCACAAAATGTGTCATTATATATCACACCATAAAATAACCGATCAAAAAAAAAAAAAAAAAATACATCTTAAATGCAAAATCAAATCTCATTTGATATATACATATATATATCTAGTCCTTTAATTCTCGCTCTAACATAGGGCCTCAACAAAAGCCTTCCATTCGTTTCTGTCTGTTGTCATCATTTTTCATTTCGTTCCACGAAACATTATTCTCAAATAATTCCATTTCGATTTGGCGTCTCCATGTCTTAGCTGGTCTGCCGGGTCTTCTGGATCAATGAGAATTGATCTCTATGGGCTTGCCTTGTGATATCGTTGTTGGATTCCTCACGCGGGCCCCAACCACTTGAATTTACGGAGCTGAATATCTATTTCTAAAGGCGTTTGACGAGTCTGTTGCGATAGATCGTTTTTAGAGATGATGTTTGGCCAAAAAATGACGAGAATGCTTCTGAGACAACGGTTAACAAAAACTTGAAGCCCTTGGATTTCGCGCTTGGACAGGTTCCAAGTCTCGCAACCGTCGCGAGGAAAACAGACTTGTCATGGTGTTGAAAACGTTTATTTTGTGAGCAAGCTGTGATGCTTTGTGACCTCCAGAATTCATTAAGCATGCCGGAATACTTTTTAGCTTTGCACAATGTATTCTGGATATCTTCCTTGCTGCCTCCCCAAATAGCAAGAACATTCAACACCTTCTATAGGTTGATTCATAAGTTGAAAGTTTTCCGTTACAGAAGGGTTCATGCGCATAGATTTAGTTTTGTTAATGTTAACTTGTGCCACAGCTTGAGCCGCGCGATCTGCAAACAATTCAATCTTGGCGTGCATACCCGAATAGCGATGGGATAGAGGCAAACATTATCTGCATAGTCGAAGTAGTCTTTTTTGCAGACAAACCCCCATGTAATGCCATATTGCCCTGACATAGAATTACGCATTACCACAAGGAGAACTACATTAAATAGCAACGAAGCAAGAACGCATCGTTGACACAACCCGATTTTTATCATAATGGGATTACTAACTTTGCCGTTATGGCTACCACTGAGCATTATTATGAAGCTAATTTGATGAGTCTTATAAATTTTTCATTAACTCCTCTACACTTCAAGGCTTCCCATATCGCAATGTGTTTCTGGGTGTCGAAGGGGCTTAAAGTCTACAAAGTGTATGTGTAGCGGTGATCAACATTCCAGTAATATCCGATTAGATGCTTCCAATGTATTACTGATAAATAAGATAAACATTGATCTCAAGGTTGGGTCATCCAAAAATATCTAATTTAAGATCCTAATGGACCCCAAAAAATACCATTAACTTAGATCCACTTGGATCTAATTAGGCCCAAAAAGATAATTAATTTTTGGTGGATCCAATGAGATATTTTTAGATTAAATTGGATTTACTAAATCCCACGACATATATTATTTTTGATAAAATTTTAAAGACAAATAATTTAGACATCTGCGCATATATAATTATGTATGGTGTTACATATAAGAATATATAATTATGCATACAAAATATTATTGATGTTGGACCATATGTAATTATATATCAAACTAAATTGTTTAATCTTAAATATATCTTACATCATTAAAAGTCATATATAATTATATCTTGTATTGCATTATACATATGGCACCATATCTTATATCACACACAAAAATGATTTTTATAAGACAGTATAAATTTGTACATCTTAAATTATATAGATTATTACAATAGATCTATCATATCTTATTATGTATAGCGTATATGCGTAATATCTGATTTTGTAAAGGTCAATATATAATAATATATCGTTATATATATTTCCACAAAAGAAACATATAAGATACGGCCATGAATGATTATATATCACATATTATAATATATATATTTTTTTAGATGAAAAAACATAAGACCATAAGACAATTTTTTACTCGGGCATATAATGTACGTGTAGATTGGGAATGAATGTCCAAATATGGTTAGTTGATTAGGATGACCATATATTTTTAAAAGTGTTCTCTAATAAAGTTTTTAACAAGTGTACACACTGGAATTATTACTTATGAATTTATATTGCACAATATTTTACCTATCAAATTTTACCTTACCTAGCCCTTAAGCCATGAAAAATATAGAGAAACGCAATATTACTTTTACCGGTTTTAAATAAAGTTTCCGCATAAACCTTTTTGAAGTATTACACAATTTTTTTGTTTCACTAAAATAAAATTTTAAAGTAACGAAGCAGTTATATTCCTAGTACACACAGAAAAATATAGTGCCAACTGAATCGAAAAGTGTTTTTTTTGGTAGCCACAAGCAATAAATTCGGTTAGTACAACCATATTCAAATGCGATTTCTGAATAGTATGCGTGTTAGATCTCAAATTTAAATGTATAAACAGGATTTTGGTGATGAAAACCAATATTTATATGTGCCAACTGATTTCAGGAGTACTAACGGAATTTCAGTAAGAAAATGGCTAAATTTTTCTCTGTACGTGGCCATAACATCCATTGACAATTTTAAATAACTGGTTAATAGTAACAACATCAAAGGTTCAAAAAAAAATCAAGAGAAATATAAAAAAAGTAAAAAAAAAATAGAAGAAAGAGGAACTGCTCTGGAGTTCTCTGCTTTAAAGGACCTCCGTAGGACACATACTTTCTTTGATGGACTTAACCTAAGTACGGCATACTTCTTTACCACTTTTTGGATCTAAAGTTACACCCAGAAAACCGAGTCGGTCCTGCTATCGCGTTTGTTGCCAATCGAATCTTTTGGTTGCTGCGACCGAATTTTCGGTTCTGATAATTATCATAAATTTTTAATGAAATGAAAAAATTTCTTTGATAGCGGCTGCAAAAAAAAGGGTAATTTTTTCGACATTTTTGGAAAAATCATGAAATTAATTTGAAAAAATCTTCATAAAAATCGGAAGTTCAGATTTACCAATTTTAATACTTTTTCTCAGAAGAAACGAGTTGGTCATACATCACTCTGACTATTGAAAAAAAATATATTTCGTTTAAAATCTAAATAAATTTGAATTTAAAAATAAATAATTAAAATAAAAAGAAACTAATTAAATACCCAGCCCATAATTATAGAGCGTTGTTAAATACGACTTTTAAATAATTGCAGAAAGTGATAATTAAAACACAAATTTTTTTCGTAAAAAAATATGAATCCTTAAAATCAATGTAAAAACTGGTCTCAACAATCTAACAAGTTGCCCCAAAGTGAGTGATAATGTTTTAGACTCATAAAAGACTAAAAAATTATTAAATCTCTGAAGAAATAGTCGATATTTTACGTACCTTTTTATTTGAATACACACGGTCAGCGGCGTACCCAGGATTATGTTTCGGGGGGGGGGGCCCACAATTTTTGTTTTTTAAATTTTTGTTGGTTTGAAAAGAATATAATTTGTTACATACGAGAGATTATATTTAATATTTTGTAGTGTCCTACCAAGTACTCGGCTTCGGCTTCGTAGTTCGGCCAAAAAGTGAAGTTCGGCCAATGTTACCATGTTGCCAGTTTTAACTGTTTTTTCCAGTTTTTTAGCATGCGTAACAGTTTTCCAGTTTTTCATGAAAAAAAAACAGTTTTTTGTTTAATATCAGCCTTTTTTTTTCAGTTTTTACAGTTTTCAACAGTTTACCTGCTCGATTTACATTTTTTTACTTGAATTTATAAATTTATACAAAAGTTGCGCAAAATGTTTCAATAAAAATAATACTACGCATTGAATGCAACTATGTAGTAAGTTTTAACTCCCTTTTTTGCATTTGTTTGTGTTGAAAACGCTGAAATGTTATTTTGTTTCTGTCTGTTTTCGTTTTTTCTTGTGTTGTGTTTAGTTGGTCTACAACAAATAAGTTTTTTTTTCTGTGTATATAAAATGCTTTATGTTATGTGTTAAATGTTTTTTTATGTTTAAATAAAATGCAATTGAATTCAAAATGCACATATTAACTGTTTTTTTCTACTCTTTTTTATTTAAAAAAAAAAACTGTTTTTTCTTAAAAAAACAGTTTTTTTTTACAGTTTTTGAAAAAAAATACATGGTAACACTGAGTTCGGCATAGTTCGGTGTTTGGCCAAATTTTGGCCGAATTTGGCCGAACTACCGAACTTTTATGATTATTTATAAAAGCACAAATAAATAACAACTGCGTTGAATATGATAGAATACAAAAAAAACACCGATATTTAAATATCAATGTGTGTGAAAAAATTTCGAAAAGCCAAAAGAGTTTAAAAAAAATGTCCAGAAATATAGCTACAAGACTTAAAAGCGAATAATCAAATTTAATGCGATATAATTAAATATACAAAAAAAAAAAAATCGAGTGGAAAGTAATCCTGAAAAGAGAATAAACAGGTTCATCAATTTGGGATAGACATGATGCAGTACCAGACTTAGAAGTAGCAGAACCAAACGAAAATTTTATTAAAAAAGAAATTAAAATGTTTATTACGGAGCCTTTAGGTCCCAAAATATAAATATATTTGAGTATTGGAATTCAAGTCCATTTACAAATATAAAAGCTGTAGCAATAAAATATTTATCAGCCCCACCAACTAGTGTAGCTAGCGAACAGCTTTTTAGCGCTGCCGCACAGCTGTATTCTGATAGACGAAAGCAATTCACATGGTGTGAATGCGGAAAAATTGCTTTTCTGTCATTACAATATCAAACTTTTAATTTTAAATATTAAATATTAAAGTTTAAGTTTTTTTTTTTCTATATCAACTTAAAAATCGATCAACTATTTTTCTTTGACTATAAAATATAGTACAATACAATATTTTATTTTTTTTTTTGTACTTAAAATAGTGAAACTATTTTCCAAATATGATTTTTTAAAAAAAATATACCTATAAATTTGTATTTTGTTTATGTTTAATAACTTTTGGGTTTAAATTTATTGATATAAAAAAACAATTTATAATTTTTTTTATTAAAACAAAAAGTTCAGCTTCGGCCGAACATTGATATAATGGCTGAAGTTCGGCTTCAGCCGAAAAAAATAAGTTCGGTCGGACACTAATATTTTGGATGGGAAAGTTACCATTGACGTTATACCCAGTTATGATAGCAATTTTGACATGTCTTTGTTTTTTTAGTTTTCTTATATCTACAAACAAGTTTTTTTTTTTTTTTTGAAATATTAAACAAATTTATGTATCAATTAAATAATTTTATTTTGATTTTTAAAGTGAGCTATCATATTAATTAAGATCCTTATATACTATTAACAAAACTCTTAAAATTTAATTGAACGATTTTTTTTCATAAAAGTGTCAATGATTTTGTCAGGTTCAACCTTTTGTCGATACACTGATGCAAGAGTTAGAGCACCAAGTCTAGCTTCACCCATAGAATTCCTTAAATATGTTTTCACTCTTTTTAGGGTGGAAAAAATTCTCTGCGCGGATGCAGTTGTAACAGGAATTACTATCAGTAAATGTAAAAACATGTAAACGTTTGGAAAAGCTCCTTGTTGCAATCTGAATAGCATCTAGCGGATTTGATGGTCCATAGATCAATTTCAGTTAATATAACATTAGTTTGAAAAATTATAGTATCAAAAAATATTATAAATTCATTTATTACATACTAACCAAAACAAAAATAAAATAAAAAATCGAAAATATTTCGGGGGGGGGCTTTGGCGCCCAGGCCCCCCCCCCCCCTGGGTACGCCACTGCACACGGTGCTCTTTTGGATAGAGCAGTTTCATCGGAAAAACGAATTTTAGTCGGGAGGGTGTTTGCAAAAAAAATTGCTAATGTCAGCAACATTTTTTGCTGAAAATAAGAGAGCTGATGCTTAGCAACATAATTAGTAGATTTAGCAAAAGTTTTGCTAACATTTAGTTGACTCATAATTAAAAAGCCTTGGTAAAAATTAATAAAATTTTTGCTGAATATTAGTAGACTGAAAAAAAAAAAAAAAATAAAAAAAATTGTAGAAAAGTTGTAGAAAAGTTGTACTTTAGTTAATTTATTTACAGAAAATCTTAAAATTTTGTTCGCTATTCTTTTAAAAATAATTCACAATATGTTACAAAATATAAAAAAGTTCATATTACCACAATGACGACACCAATTAATTTAATACCTGAAAATATATAGAAATACATAATTATATTATCTTTCAACTACTTTCATCAATGGTTTTCTAAATGATGGCATCTTTCTAGAAACGAAACAAAAATAAATAAAAAATATTAAATATACAACACTTTGTTTACAGTAAGAAAACGTAAACATACAAAATTACATAAGATGTATGGCCTTCTGTTTACCTGAACGTATATTTGTTTGTAATTTGATCACACTACATTAATGGTCTCAATAATCATTAGTTTAAAAATACACATTTAATCTTTATTAAATTTAAATATAAATTTGGAATAATTTTTATTAAAAATAAAAATTATGTTTTTTCGACATTTAATTGCGCAATGAAAATGAAAATTATTCAAGTTCGAGGCCTTACCCTATATTTCTTTATTAGAATATTGTCCTAACAAATAATCTATAGAGTTTTTTTATCAACACATTTCTGAAAAGTCGTCAATTAATAAATTGGAAAACAATAACTCTATAGATTATTTGTTAGGACAATATCCTAATAAAGGAATATAGATTATAGCCTCGAACTTGAATAATTTTCATTTTAATTTTCATTAAATTCAAATATTTTATTTGCCTTTAATTTTATTAACAGACAATTGCCTTGAAAATCCGCAGACAATACAAAATTTAAGTTTTTTAATCCGAAATGTATATGTATGCGTTTACACATTGTTGGCGTCCTTTTGTTTTATTATGTATGAAAAACATGTACAAAAATCTTCCATGGTTGATTTTTGTATTAAGTCTTACAAGAGTTTTACTTTTGAGTATAATTTTTCCTCGTCTCTGCTTCATCTGGACATGCCGTGACATCTACTTCATTCGGCGTATATCTTTTAACCTGGTTGTCGTCCACACTTTTTATGTGTTTATCAGCAGAATATTTTTTAGCAAAATAAATCAGTAAAGCATTAGTAAAATATTAGTAAAACATTAGTTAAAAAACAGTTAAATGCAGAATAAGTATAACTAAAAATTTAGCTGAAAAGACAATTTCAGCAACAAATTTACTTAAAAATAGTATCCTTAATTTACAAGACGTTTTACTAACTTTTCTACTAACTTATTTGTTTGAGAGTACATAGACTATCTGTCTGTTGAATGAAATTCCCATTTAATTTTGTAAAACCCCGTTTCTTTACCTGATATTCTACTCTCAAAAACATAAGTTTCTGGTTTTTCAAATTAACGCCATTTCCCTCTTTAGACCAAAAAGTTCCACCCTAAGACTTTTATATAACTACATTATTCGTATGTTTGGATGTCGGTATTAATTTCATTTCATTTGTGTTATGTCGTATTGGATTTTGGTCAATAAACGTTTTGTTTGGGCAATTGGTTGTTGTTTGTAGTCTTTGTAATGGAGTGAATGTGAGCACGACAAGGATTGTCCTGTCTGGGCCTCTTTTTATGTCTTCATAACCAGTTGTTTAGTTAACATGTGGTAGTGGATTAGTACACGAAAAAAAAGTCTGTAAAGTCAGCAACATTTTTGCTGGGAGGATCCTTGCATAAAAAATTTTAATATCAGCATAAAAATTGACAAATTCAGCCAAATTTTTGTTGAATTTTCTTATTTTTTTTTTACTGATCTTAGCAAGTTTTCTGCAAGAATCCTTCCAGCAAAAATGTTGCAGATTTTGCAGACTTTTTTTTTTTGAGTGTAGCAATATGTGAAATGTTTTTTTTTTGTTGTTGTTATTTTTTGTTTGTCAATCTGTCATTGATTACTATTAGTAGTAGAAATATTTGACAGTTCAAAATTGAATTGTCTTTGTGTGGAATATTTATCTTTGACTTTGTTTGTATGTTTCTGGGTGTCATTTTGGTTTCGATATTCGAGTTCAATTGTCATTTCCAATATAATTTTTGTATTTGTGTAAGAAGTATTTTTTTATTGGTAGGGTGGTCTTAACTGTCAAGGTGTAAACATTTTTTTATTATTATTAGTTTTTTATGAGATTTTATCTATGATTGATTATTATATATGGACTTTGTTTGAAGGAGGCGTAAAAGAAAGGTGTTGAAATTATTCAACTTAACCTATACAAAATTTAATAAACTTAAAGTAGGCAAATATTTTAAGACAACCTAGCCAGAAATTGCCAATGGTCAGAAAAATCAAGCACTGGTAAAGCACTTTATTTTTAGTACCATTGCACATTAGGTTAAACGGCTACCAAAACTGTGCTAAAGTCCAATTTTTCAAATGCAAATATTGCACTTTTGTAACGAATACTCCAAATTAACTAAGTAAGCTTTTTGTTTTTGGTAATATAAAATTCCGTTTGACAACACGCAGTCAAAGACATTGCATTGTAATCACTTAATAAATTTTGTTGAAAAGCCTGTATTGCTTTCAAAGATTCAATTGCTTGTTTAAATTTTATTTTTTTTTTTATTTTATTAATTAATAATCATATAATTACAAATTATATACTATTACCCTAACCGAGCACTAGCTACTATGGCTTTCGGCCCGTTGTAGCTAAAACAGACCAGTGCATCAGGTGGGAATCAAACCCACGACCCCCGCACTGATAAGCCAGCACGCTACCAACTAGCCTACCGGGGCGCACATCTTGTTTAAATAATTTCGCGACTTATAAAGAAGAAAGTGAAAATGCAGAACAATAAATTAAGTATTAATGTTTTTGTTAAAAAGGGTGATAAATTAGTTTGACTTGCTTGAAATAAAGCCACGTTTTTAACATAACCTTAAAAGTGCTGCTATTGTTTTCAAAATGTAACTTCGTGGAAGCTTTTAAAATTTCGGCGAAGATCGGCGGATTGAATGCAATCACAAATAAATATATTGAAATGTTATAAAGCAATTTCCATTTACATTCAATCGCCAATTATAGCCGTTTTCGAATAATACCATATGTTTTTGGTTATTGCGTTTTAAAAAAGCGGAGTTGTTTGAAATTTGGCCTTAACGATAATTCAAGGCAAGAAAAGCAGAATAAACTTGTGGATATAAAAGTCGACAAAATTGGTAAGAAAAAATTTCCGATGACTGCACCAAATGTATTATGGAAAAAGTGCGCCTTTCTGTTAAAAACTTGTCAAAGTGTGGGCAAAATATGGCAAAAGTATTGGGAAGGACAAAAAGGCTGAAAAGTTTCGTAGTGAGTATGTCACTTGGCTCAACACTGAAATAGGCTTCGCAAAAAAAAATAAATCTAGTAAAGTGACTTTTTCTGCTATTGGACGTCCTCAACTTGCATTTTGCGAAAAAGTCTGATAACGGAAAGAGGAAATCAGCAGCATACCTTTCAAGCGGAACAAATAATGAAACTGAGTTATTAGTTCGTGCGCAGCAACGTCAACTCGAAAACAACTAAATACAGACTTAGCCGTACTTCTTAAAGGATCTCTAGCAAGCCCTACAAGGCCTTCAAAATAAAAATTGTGCAGTGAAGTCCAGCAAAAACCTGGAGCTATATTCCTGGTTGCCAATGACTGCTACGGTCCATAAAGTCTTCATACACTCAGAACAAATAATATAAAATACTTGCACTTTCATTTGATTTTTTTGGAGAAGACGCTGCTGAATCGCTACATAAAATATACAAAGCCGATAGATTGCATCCCGCCCGCAGAAACAACTGCACCAATAACCTGTTGGACGTATTTAATAGGGCGGTCGATACTTCAGATCGATTTATTTCCACAACATTTTTAAATAGTCGCTTACAAAAGCGTAAACGTTCCACACTTCCTCCTGATGTAATTGAACTATTATGTTGCATCGAACCCATAGAAGAATTTCACTATACCAACCAAAATGATGAATTTGATGTGAGTGAAGAAATTGATGAGAGTGAAGAAATTGATGAAATGAAGAGGCCCTATTGATTTAAATTTAGAAAATGAATAAGATATAAGTAACTATTAAATGCTTTAGTATAATAAAAAGAGAATGAAAGAATAAAATGTAGTATATTTGCATTAAAACTCTTTTTGCTGGGAATTTGCAAAGGGTTAATTTTGACTTTTGGTCGTTAAAGGGTTAAATTTCTATTTTTTTTATTATATTTAAACTTACTTATAAGTTTCTTATAGTTTTTGGTTTAAATACCATAATTCTGTAGTTGTTATTAATTTTGCACAGAAAAAGTAGGCATTTGACCTATAGTGCATTGGCAGAAATTCAAATTATATCACAAATTATATCACTGCCAAAGCCCTTATTTACAACGCTTTCCCAACGTTGGCAAAATGTGCTTGATTTATAAAATTTACAACCGTTAAGAAATTAAAGCACTGGGAAAGTCGTGATTTAGAACGCTTTGGCCAACGTTAGTAAAAAGCGCTTTTAAAGCATTGATTTTAAAAAATTTACTACACTTTGTTTAAAAAATATTAAAATTGTGCTTTTTTATGTTTGCGAAAAAACTTTTTGTACACCAACTTTTTTATTTTCCAGCGTTGGAAAGTTAATTCCAACAAACGTTATGCCAGTGATGACAAACTAGCACAACCAACAGTTAGCCACCTGTTATCACTTGTTTATGTTTGAAGCTATCAAGTATTATGTGTCTCGTTAGCTCAGTCGGTAGAGCTCTCGACTGCCATCTATCGGCCAGGGTTCGAGTCCCGGCAGAAAAAAAAAATTTAAAATTAACTTTTTTGAATTTTATTTTGGAAAACCTATTTTTAGACCACATATTATTAGGTTGCCAGTGTTTCGCCAACGTTGGCAATTTCGTTTAGCCAGTGCCTTGCCAACGCTGTAAAAAAAGGAACGGCCAAGCCCTGCCCAGTGTTATCATTTTGGGGTTGACAGGCACTTAAATCTTCAGAAACACCATGCTCTGCCAACGCTAGTACCACCGTTAAAAGCAATGGGCCTACGTTTTGCCGTTCGTATTTTTCTGGCTGGGAAGTTATCGATGAATCAGATAGAAAATTTATTATTTGAATTTTTTTTTAACATTTTGTTGAAAAGATTGCTCTAACACCAAAAATGATTTTCTTGAGTATGATTTTGGGTTTGTCTCAGCACAATTCTTCGATCGGGCACTGTTAGCAAAAATCTATTTTAAATTTCCAAAAATTTAAATTCGTAAAAAAAAGACTTAACCCCTTACTGCATGGCGTTAACGAATAATTTGACTGAATGGAACACATATTATTAATCCAATATGATGGAGACACATCTGTATTGCAATATCACATACACTCAGAGAAAAGCTTTATCATATTATGAAAAACCTCATAAATATAAAGAAAATCTTCATTGATTTTTCGTCCAATGTAATAAATATGATCAAGTTGTGTCATAAAATAGCGAATTGATGACAGACTTCTTCATATTTATGAAATGTTTCATTAATATTAATAGGTTTCATAGTATTTCATGAAATGTTTCATAAATGTTATATTAAGATTTATTAATATGATGAAACAAATTCATAAATTTTCATGAAATGAAAAATTTTTTTTGCTAGCATACAAATACGCTTTTCAAAAAGTTCGAGAATTTTCATGATAGACAATACTATTGTTTCATTGGCATCACCCAAATCTTTAGTTGTCTGCAACAAATAAAATTTAATATGACAATATCATGTTAAATTTTTTGACTTAAGGTAGAACAGTAATCTAACTAAATATATGAAAATATAGAAAGTCCGAAAAAACAATTTTTGTATTTTTAGCATAGGAGGGGCTCTTCTCAACAAACACAGTTTGTTGGGAAATTGTAATACAACAAGCACAGAGACATGTAC
>CM037851.1:300893981-300936922 GCA_021234595.1 Delia radicum | reverse complement strand
ACACACACACATGCACACACACACACACACACACATGTCATACCCGAACTCATATATGACTTGTGATTTTTTTTTATTTCAACAATAGCAACAAGCAGCATAAAGAACAACAGCAACATCACAATGACAAAAAAAAAAAGAATCACACGTTAAGCTTTAAATCCTTTATTGCATTCAATTCGTGATATATAGTTGTAGTACGGATTTATATTTACATCATGTTAACAAAAATTAAGACTTCCCCAATACAGCAATTTGAAAAATGTTGTTTAAAAGTCCAAAAAAAGTCCATACTCACTGAGTTATATAGATAGAAATTACTTAAATTGCAGTTAAAATAACTATAAATTTAATTAAAAAGGCGTTGATTGTATTTTTAATAAAAAAAATTACACTGTTAAACATGCATCGGGCATGCGACTTATCAATTCTGATAACTTTTCAATCACAGACTACTAATGTGAACATTAAATTTTAATATTAGCTCCGGTTTTTGAAATATTCGCGAATTTAACTTTTACCAAAAATCTAGTTTTTTCTTTTAAAATTTCTTATTAACTTATATACACGCCCGAGTAAAAAAAATTATATATAGCGATATATTCTTTAATATAAATATATATGATCATATAAAATATATATATAATCCCTATGGGGAATGGGACCGGTTCTGCGTGTGCCACAGGATCGGTCCTTTCGTACCAGAGACCGGTCCTCTGCTAAACCCTACCCTATGTAAACAACTGGCAACTTTAACATGGGCTTGTCATAGGAGGGGGTCATTTGTCCATCTTTAAACCACATAGTGGCATGCCACAGGACTAACCAAAGATTGGCATAAAGATGGGCATAAAAATAAACAAAAACTAAACAGCTTCCAATGGGTAAAATTTTGGCCAACTGGCTTTTTCTTGTTAATAAACATTCTGGTTAAGTGGTATGTTCTCCCTCTACCAGTCACGGGATTGGTAATTTTAGGACAATTGACACTGCTTAACCCACTTCAGTATTAAATTATACCAGTCCTGTGATAAATCCTTCTTTAACCAGTCACTTTTAGGTCAATTGACTCCTCATTCCCCATAGGGATATTATTTTCAAAATGTTTTACCAAAAAAATTTATGTATATGCACATCCAATAATGTATAAAAAAAATACTATTCTGAATTTTATAAATGAGAATACATAATTGATAAATTTGATTAAATTTTGTATAAAATTAGTTATATCCCAATAATTAATTATTATATATAATACAAACATCAAAAACGTCTTCTGTCGTTTTAGACATACTTATATATGTACATATAATCCAAAACTGAAAACAATTTCCTAAATCGGTTTCTATGTAACTAAAGGGTCCGCCAAAAAAAAATTTTTTTTTGAACTCCTGAACCAATTGGACTTTGTATGGCGTCATACCAAGGTCTTTAAATTCGTCTCAATGATGTCTCCGAAATGTTCAATTGTTGAGAACGACGGTGAATTGATGTTGATGGCGCTTCACGCATACCTTCTGCCACAGCAGCAATTTTATCGGGTGTACGCACTGTTTTTGGCTTTTTCACGCTTTGGTTTATCGATGAGGATGCCAGTTTCTTTCACTTTTTTCACAAGATAACGAACATACGGACCATATTCGTTCAACGGAAGGATAAAACTAATTATCTGTCAAATCAGACATGAGCTAAGTGTTACCATTCACGAAATAAGCACTAGTTGAAAAAAAAAAGTTAGATGGTGCACCCTTTATATATAATTCAAAAATCGCAAAATATTTTACGAAAATAGTTACTCATTACATGGGTCATTATTTTCCAACAAAAATAAATTAGTTACCGATAATCTGTTACATAATGCATTACTTTGTAATGAATACTCCTTACCTTTAGCATTATTTCGAAACATAAAGCAATAAGTTACCGATACTTGAACACTCATTGATTACATTGCAATGATAACTCATTACCTTTTACAATATTTCAAAACACCAAATAATGACTTACCGATCATCAATTATATAGTGCATGAATTATAGACGTAAAGTAATTATTAAAATATATTTTTGCAAATATTTATAGACACATTACTTTGTGATTTTTTGTAAGCATGAGGGTAAAGTGTATATTTATTTTATCATTTAAATTTTAAGCAATCAAATATTATATGTATCGATAGCTCAGTTGGTGAAGTTCTCGTCTAACTAATTGCTAACAACCAGAGACCCCAGGTTCGAATCTCAGTGTGACCATGTTATTTATTTAATTAAAAGAAGTATTTGTAATAATTTTTATTATCAATTTTTTTTTTATGAAAACCTATTTATAGACACATTACTTTTTCGCACCATGTAACCATATAAGTAACCAGTTACTTTGCCCCCAACAAGGTCCACCCATTTCTTTTAGGTTCATCGCCTGTTAAATTCATCAGCAATGTGTATTGTAATGCGTGGAACGCTATGGCGAAACATTACTTTACCCATTATTTGGTAATGTGTGGTTTTGCTGGGATTTTATTAAATTTAAATAATTTATTTTGTCTTTAATCTAATTAACGCACAATTGCGTTGACAAGCCGGAATCAACAAAATATTTGAGTTTTCTGATATCCACAAGTTATATGCACTATATAAATTGTTGAGGTCTTTTTGTTTTATGTATGAACAACGTATACAAAAATGTCTTGCAATAATTGAACTTTTTAGTATAATTTTCTTTCTCTGTACTACATCGTGACATGCCGCGTCATCTACGTCATTCTGCGTACATCTATTAATCTGGTTGTTGTACACACTATTTATGTGCTCATCTGCATAATTTTGATAGCAAAATACATTAGTAAAACATTAGTAAACTATTAGTAAAACATTAGTTCAAAACAGTTAAGTGCTGAATAAGTATGACTAAAATTTTAGCTGAAAACACAATTTCAGCAAAAAAAAAAAAAACTTGCTGGAAAATAGTATACTTGATATACAGGACGTTTAACTAATATTTCTACTAACTTATTTTTTTTAATGTACAGATTGTATATTTTCATTTAGCGTTGGGTTTAATTAGGATACAATGCGGTGATCCCAAATTTGTTGCATGGTGTTATATTGGCAAATGTGCCACATTTTGGTATTTAAAAAAAAAAAACCTTAATTCGCATACGTATGTAAAGATTTTTTTATAAGTATATCCTTAGGCTTTCGAATAAGTTTATTATAAAATGGTATATGACGTTTCCTTTGATGATCATCCTTACTTACAAATTTTACTAAACCAAAAACATAAAAAACTAAACTTTTCTGTTTCCGATGTTTCATTTGCCCCATATTTAATTTAAAAAGAGGATATAGTTATTTATATCCATATTCTTCTTACTGACCACAATATTTTAACATAAGTGTTTTATGTGAATTTAGTTGAGTTTCCGTTTGTAACCTGTGTGCTGCGAATAAAATGGAATGAAATTCTGTTAAGTAAATTAAATATTTAAGCTATAAAACCGCAACAATGTTGATAGAATGCCTTACAAAGCAACTAAGGTAGTGCTGTAAAAATGTTTAAAAAAAAACTTTTTTTTATTTCTACCATTCTCAATTCAGCTGAACTTTTAAATGAGGAACAAACATAATAGCCACAAAAACAAAGTTATTTATAATTTATTTTGCATAAAATGCTGGTTGGCTCTGTGGATTAAATGAATTGGGGGGTAGTAGTATGTAGATAAAATGTTTCGATGTTTTACCTTAAATGTGGCTGCCCTCATATTGTTTGAATTACTAATACACAGAATAGTTACTCCGAAATAAAAAGTACCAACTGTATTGTAATCTAACAAACACCATACAAACCTACCTACACTTTTGTATGCCAAGATACTTTTATTTTGATAACAATAACAGCATCATAATAGTAGTTTGTTTTAAAAACTTTTACCATCAACTTTTAAACATAAGACTGAGGTTTATTTGAATGATATGATTTTAAAGTCTATAATTTCAATAGAACATGACTGAAGGTAATATGCCAAATATTTAAAAAAAAAATGGCGTATGAGCAATATGAAAATATTCATATTAATCATACGTACCCAAGGATTTTTGTTTAATTTTAATTGCCCCTGTATGTGGTCAAACACAAAGATAATAGATTCGTGCTAATAACCAAATTTATTGTTAATCGAATGGTTGTGATTACCGAATTTTTCGGTTGTGACATGAAAAAACCTGTTGAAGTAACAGTTATTTTGCTGTGACAAGAATTTTTTTTAAAAATACGACAAATACAACTTGTAAGACATACAAAAATCAACCATGAAAGATTTTTCATACATAATAAAACAAAATGACGCCAACATTTTATATCGTATACATAAAAATTGCGGATTAAAAAAACTTAAATTTTGTGTTGTCTCCGGGTTGTCGAAGTAATTGTCTATTAATTAAATTAAAGACAAAATAAAATATTTAAATTTAATAAAGATTAAATGTGTATTTGTAAATTAAATTATTATAGTCACTATTAATGTAGTGTGGTCAAATTGCAAACAAATATAGGTACAGGTAGACAGAATAAAGCGAAAGACAAGGACACACATCTTATGTAATTTTATAGGTTTTATGTTATATGTTTCTAAAGTATAGTTTTTCTACAAATTTGTTGAGTTTTTTCAGTCCACAAATATTCATCGAAAATTTTATTAATTTTTAGCAAGTGTTTTCTTAATTTCTATTCCACTAAGTGTACTAATTTTATTGCTAATAATCAGCTCGCTAATTTTCAGCAAAAGATTTTGCTGACATTAACATTTTTTTTTGTAAGCACCCCCCTGACTAAAATTTAGCTGATTCAGCAAAATTTGTAGCTTGTTTCACTAACTTTTTCTTTGAGTTTGCTTGAAAATTTGGAGAAAAAAAATTTGATTTACTTCCTTGGTAAATGTTGTTTTTTTTTCACTTAGCATTTTATATGTATTATATGTTCCAACTTCAGGATCATAAAAAGCATAATTTTTTTTTATTTAAAATGATTTTCTAAACTTAAATTTATATGTTTTGTAAATGAATTTCACGTAATACTTAATTGGATTAAAATATAAAGTACTCCCCTTTAAAACATTTTCTATTTTTTAATTTTTTTATTAAAAACCTTTGATAAATTGTATGAAATTATATATAATTTCATCATATTTGTTACACCCATTTTTGGATCAAACTATATGAGATTAGATTCCATGAGATCAGCTTATGTATGCCATTTTTCGGATCAGATGAGATGTGATGTTTAGTTATATGTGATATTATATATAATCATATATGATTATAGTGGGTATTTTTTCATCGGGTGAAAAAAATGGATTTTTAAAAAAGTTAAGTTATGAGCCTTTTGTTGAACAAGTGCGCTCAGAAGCTAAGAAATTTTGGTTGTAGGCCAAGTTATGAGTATAATTCAAAAAACGTCTACAAAACCCGATTTGAACGACCTGAAAACCCTCTTTCATAAAATTTGAAAAAATCTAGAAAATACTTTACCCCATTAGCATTCAAATTAAGCTTGATCAGCCATGAAAATCTAAGAACTAAAAATTTTTCGGACTCAATGGTGTTCCCTTAATTGTCGCAAATTGTTCACAATTTTATATATATTACAGATATGATTTTTATGTGAAATTGGCAAACTTTTAATTTAACCTGCATTTTAATGCAATAATTAAAATTAAGTGTCACCTTCTTATTTTGGCTGTAATATGTTTGATTTGTTTTTGGTGTAAATTAATTTAGATATTCACAATTAACAATAACCACTATAAAGAAATGATTTTAAGAGGGCAAGATTTTAATTTTCAGATAAAAGTTGGTGCGTTTATATTCTTTATAAACTTTAGCCACAACTTTTAGAGTCGCTCTAAAGTAACTTCAAATAGTTACACTCAAAAAAAATTATGTTTTAACTTTAGTTATAGAAATTTTTTTTATAATCAGCTTGTAACTGTTTCACATATTGAGTACAAAGGGAAGGGAAGGGAGCTAGTCATATCCAAAGCTTTAAATACACTGCGCCAAATAATGTCGTCCAAAATCTTTCCCATTAAAAATATCTTAAAATAAAATAGATTTTCAATTTAATGTTTAATTGATTCAATTTTGTATTTTTAATATTTTTGAAAAAGGTCTAAAGTTGATTTTTTCCAAATATATATTTTGAATAAGAATTTCCTAAGTTTTTTTAATTACAATTATAGCCAAGATGTTAAATTATTTTCCGGGGTTTAAACCACTGCACAGTGATATTTATTGGCCAAAAATGAGAAAAACAAGATTTTTAATAAAATGTTGATATTAAATTAATTATAGCGATCTGGCTAGCATGAAATAGGCGTTTTCTTTTTCGAAAAAAAAAAAATGTTACAAGGTATACTGCTGTAAAGTCCAAGAAAATTGTTGACGACTTTTTGAAACAAATGTCCAGAAAATCGTACACGACAATCTGAGCGACATTATCGCTCACATTGTCGTTCACAATCACATGGGCTACAATATACTTCGCTTTGTTGTCGATGAACATATGAGCGACTTTTTTGCTATATTATCGTTTACAATGTGAGCGACAATGTCCTGAATTATATCGTCGTCGATCATGTCGACGACATGCGCACCCAAATAAGAAAAAATTATAACTTTTTGGTATTTTTACAGTAAATCTCGTTTAAGACGAACTCGGATAAGACTAATTATCGGTTAATACGAATTTATTTGCAAGTCCCGATATTTTTGGAAAAAAACTCATAACATATAGAACTCATCTGTTAATACAAACTCGCTTTAGGTGAACCCTAACTTAAACGAACTACTCCGACAGTCCCACATACAAAATTTTTAATACAATTGTTTACAATTTTGAACAGTATGCAAACAGCCTAAGAAAGCCAATAAGATATATTAAAACTGAGATTACTATTGACAATTTAGTATCAGTTTTGTAAATTTTAATTAAAATTATGTAAAGGGTGTTTTTTATAGAGATATAGAACTTTGAAATAGAATAAAACAAAGATGATTTTTTTAAATTGACATGAAATTTACTTTATTTGAAAGATAATTTTCCGGCATTATCATTTAAATATGACTTTTGGCATATGACCGACACGGCTGGCTCGGAGGTAGTCTAATCAGGAGGTCCATTTTCGATGACTTTTTCCAACATTTGTGGCTGTATATTGGCAATAACGCGACGAATGTTGTCCTCCAAGTGGTCAATCGTTTCGGGCTTAGCGGCGTAGACTAGCGAATTCACATATTCCCACAGAAAATAGTCCACCGACGTTAAATCGCACGCTCTTGGAGGCCAATGCACGCCAATTCTAATTCATCGCTAAACAAAATTCGCTTATGAAAATCGGGATCAACGGCAATCTTATTTTGGCCCCATTTACCGAATCTACGCCTAGGTGATCGTGTGGCTTCAATTGTTGCACGAGTTGGATTTTGTAAGCACGCAAACCAAGATCTTTCCGCAAAATCTTTCATAAAGTGGATGGACACATATCCAATTCCTGTGCACGATGGCGGATAGACTGATTGGGGTCCTCATCTACGCTACGCTCTACAGCAGCAATGACTTCTTCTGTACGCACTGTACGACGTCTGTATGGATGCATATTATCATTTAGAGTAAACGAGGTGAGAAAACGTTCCATAGTTAATCGAATTAATTGCTCTGATGGACTATTATGTTGACCGTAAAATAGACGTAGTGCGCGATACGTATTGCGAACAGAACCATGATTTTCAAAATATATTTTCACAATTTGGAAGCGTTGTTCAGACGTCAGTCTATTCATGTTGAAATGCCAAACCAAACTAAACATAAATCACTTGACAGCTGACAAAATTGCCGCCAGTTAAACAAAGTATTGCCCACTTGAAGTTATATACCTGTATAAAAAACACCCTTTATATATAACTATATAGATAAATTAGATAGACCCATTATTAGGATCAAATGCGATCCCATGGAATCTCATGAGATAAGTTTATGTATGCCATTTTTCGGATCACCTGATATATGATGTGATATGGAATTATATATGTATATGACTATATATACCTATATTGAAACTTTTTTCATCGGCGATACACAAATTTTAAATATCTTTACGTTTCTTAGAATTACTTAGAAACTCTATGTCCGGTTTTGATAATTTTTTGTACCAAGCATTAAGTAGTTTTTAAAAATAGTATACCAAAAATTTAGTCGATTTGTAAAACATTTATGAATATTTTTGAAACATTTAATATGTATACACTAGTTTGGACAACAACTGTATATGTCTCGTCAAAATTTCTTATTTATTTTTCAGATTTTTTACATTCCAAATTTTAACTATTTACATACAGAAATAAAGAAGTTATGAATTTATGACCGTATTGTACCACTGTGCACTCACTGACTTGCACACAAAAAAATATTTCTTAAATTGCGCCAAGTAAACATTTTGTTGAATAAAAAAAACATAATCAATTACTTTTTTAATTGACTCAATTACTTTTTTAATTGACTCAATTAAAAAGTAATCAATATTTTAAATAATATTGATTACTTTAAATAAACAAAAATATTGATTACTTTTTAATTGAATCAATTAAAAAAGTAATTGATTATTTTTTTTTATTCAACAAAATGTGTACTTGGCGCAATTTTTTTTTTCTGTGTTGTCTATATAAAGTAAAATGACAACCATTTAAAAGTAGTGACAGCCTGTGTGTCCCCAATGAGTTTATTACACTTTTAGTTAATAGGAATACATTTTTAATAGAAACTTAATCAATTAAATAGTTACAGATTTCCTTAATAGGTCTAAATCCAGTTGAATTTTTAATTGATTATACAAATTTTTAATTAAAAACCAATATTATTTTTTCAGTGTAAAGAGTGTAAATTTGAAATAATTTTTTAGTGGTGGTAAGTATATGAAGTTCGACTTAATCTTTGTAAAATCTTAAGATTTCCTTTATATATTGTTATTTTTTCTTTTTTTTTTTGTGTGTTAAAAGAGATTATTAAGAATTATTAGAAAACTTAATTTAGCCCAAACAATTTACACACTTACAGTTAACAAACCATCTTTTCAAATAATGCGGGTTTCAGAGATGAATAAAAAATATTACTTCAAAGTAGTTGACAAACAAATGAAAACATTAACAAATAAAATAAAGTTTTTCTTTACAAAATTGTGGTTAATTAAATAACACATTTTACAACGTTTGATGACGAGATTTTAAAATATGAAGATTAGAATATTTTTGAATACGATTTTTTTTTAATCAACATTGGGAACTAAATTAGGCTGGACCTAATTTCTTAAAAATGTTAAAAAAAATAGTAAACAATTTTGCTACAACTACTAAGAATTTGTTCAAAATAACGTTTTTGCTAAATATTCCCAGTAAAATAGTAAAATCCAACTAACAGGTTGCAGAACAACTTATACTGTATAATAAACAGGTTCTAATTCCTGTTGTAGAAACTGGTTCTTTTTATATAAAGTTTGTCTTATTTGCAATAGGTTCTTTGCCTCCAAAAAAGAACAGGTTGCTTTAGAACCAGTTACAGAACTGGTTCTGGGACAGTGAAACCTTATATTTCGACTCCCCGGAATCTGTTCTAGACCCGGTTCCATGTAACCAGTGGTAAAAGAAGTTGTTCTAGAACAGGTTCCGAGGTAACATGTGTGTTAGTAAGATAAGAATAGCAAAAATAAATTCGTAGAATCTCAGAATCTCATAATAAACCATGCATAAAAATACTTAATTAATGTCGAAACAAAAAAATCTTTCGTAAAATGCACAAAATTTCGTTTATTTTACGAAAGTTTTTGTTATTTTGATATTTTTTCGTATTTTTACGCAAGGATTATTATCAGTGCAGTTAAAGCTGAGGTAAATTTTAGTTAATGGAAAGTAACAATTTAATATGAACAGGTTCCGAGGTAATATGTTAATATGTTAGTAAAATAGAATAGCAAAATAAATTCGTAGAATCTACAAATATTTACACTCATAATAAAACATGCATAAAAATACGAAATTAATGTCAGAACAACAAAATCTTTCGTAAAATGCACAAAATTTCGTTTATTTTACGAAAGTTTTTGTTATTTTGATATTTTTTCGTATTTTTACGCAAGGATTATTATCAGTGTAGTTAAAGTTGAGGTAAATTTTAGTTAGTCGAAAGTAACAATATAATATGTTAAAATTAGCAAAATATTTGCTAAATATTAGAACACTGAAAATAATCCATACGTAATATATACGAAACCTTTCGTACATTGCACGAAATATTTCGTTATTTAGCATAACGAAAATCTTTCGTAAAATATACGAAATTTTTGTTCGCATTTTACGAATTTCTCTTTGAGCTTTACGAAAGAATTTTATTGTTTCACACCACGAAAAATCTCTCGTTAAAATATACGCAATTACGAAAATTGTGTTTTCATTTCACGAAATATATTATATATTTTCGTAAAATAAACGAAATTTGAATTTCGATTTGAAATGCGTTTGCTTTAATATGAAACAATTTTGTAAAATTAAATAAGTTATGGTGTAAGCAAGATTACTCAAGTTCAAGATCATTTGTTATTTGTTAAACATCTTATTTTTTTTTTTTTTTTTTTTTATTAATTAATAATCATATAATTACAAATTATATACTATTACCCTAACCGAGCACTAGCTACTATGGCTTTGTAGCGAAAACCTAGTGCCTCTGGTGGGAATCGAACCCACGACCCCCGTACTGATAAGCCAGCACGCTACCAACTAGCCTACCGGGGTGCACTCGTTAAACATCATAATTTATGATAAAAGATCGAAAAATAAACTTTTGGTTTTAATTTTTTTAAATTTAAAAGTAAAACATTTGAAAATTGAATAAAGTTTTTTATATTTAACAAAATATTCTTAGCTTTTCAAATCAAAGGTATAATAAAATAAAGTTTGTTAAATTCTTTGAAGAAACAAACAACAAAAACATATTGATTTTAATGTTTTTATGAACAAAATTGATTTATGGAAATCTAAATAATAAACTAATATGGTATTTATATTAAAAAGTGTATTATTTAGTTAAACATTCCGAACACAAAATGATCTTTGATTTGTACCTCTAATGCATCGTTTGTGAAGAAGAGAAGAACACTGATAAAATTTTCCTTCATAGTATTAATGAATTGATTTCATTAAAATCGATTCAATGATTTAATAAATAGTTTCATTAACTGAATGAAAATTCAATAATATTGGTAATTTGTTCATTAAAACTTTTTATGATGTTTTCATAATTTTATAAAAAAAATTCATTGAATCAATGAAAAATTTTCGAATTTTTTTTAATCAAAATGTTAACTTGTAATACGCACAAAAAATTTGGTGTAATTTTTATCTTTTTTTCTATACACATAGTACCTTTTGAATTTAAAAAAATAAACGCTGAAGTTAAACGCCTATTAATACAAATAACATATATTTTTTGTTAAACGGAATGAATTAAAACTTTGAAAAAAATTGATTTGAGGTGAACTCATAAAATTTAGAAGATGTGAAATAAATTTCTTAGAAAAAATCTTAAGTCGACATAAGTGCTTTTGTAAAAAGTCCACAGATTTTAATTTTTATTTTTAATAAGAGAACAAATTGTTTTGGACTAATATCTTAACCTCTTTAAAAAGTGTGTTATAGAGAAATTATGTTTTTTTTTTTGCAATAAAAAGTAATGAACATATTTCATAAATACTATGAATTTTATTAATTAAACACGTGAAACTTTTATAACGTTTATGCTAGCATTAATGAAAAAAATTTCACATAACTTATGAAATTTTAATTGGGTCAATGATTCATTAAAATTGTTTTAATGAAACATGTTTCATTGATTCAATGAAACAGTTCTTTGCGGATTTTTTTTTTTGATAAAATTCATTGCATTAATGAAAGAATCCGTTAATATGACGCACAAATTTCTGGCAGTGTAGTATTGTAGTAGTAATTTTCGGCTTAAAAGCTGTTATAATAAAAATGATATTTTATATTATTTAATACAACTATATCTTGTTATACATTGCTTTGTATCTACACTGATAGAATTTTGTTCATTGTATTAATGAAATCCTTCATTAATACAATGAATTTTTCATTAAAAAGTCCCCAAAGAAAGTTTCATTGGCTCAATGAAATATTTTTCATTAATCAAATAATAATTGAAAAAATATTTTTTTTCTTGTTTCATATTTATTTTGTGTTAATTTTTTCTTTTTTATTATCTTCTATTTATTTTTCAGTTAATGAAAATTTCATTCAGTCAATGAATTTTTCACTAATTTAATGAAAATGTTTCATTCAACCAATGAATCCAAGTTAATGAAAGACATTCATTAATAGTATGAAGGAAAATCCTATCAGTGTAATTTTTTGTTTAATATAATATTCCCGACGAAAAAAGTTTATATATATTTGTATAGCTTGATATAGTGGTATGCTTCCATCTCATACTTATTTTTACGAACATTTCTAATATGTCGCATTATATAATCATATATTATTATATCTTATGTTATATATAAGTTGATCTTTTCTATCCCATCGTATATATCTGTTCATATGTACTTACATGAATAATTATATATACAAATTCTATAATTAAATTGTAGTTGTTTTTTATTCGACCTTTCCAATTTAATTATAAAAATAAAATGTTTGAGCTCGAGGCCTGGATTTTTCTTTAATTAAAATTCTTCTTTATTATTTTCCGAAAATAATAAAGAAGAATTTTAATTAAAGAAAAATCCAGGCCTCGTGCTCAAACATTTTATTTTTATATTTTCCGAAAATAATAAAGAAGAATTTTAATTAAAGAAAATCCAGGCCTCGAGCTCAAACATTTTATTTTTATAATTCTGTAATTTTTATAGTATAATTAATTATGGTATCATATTTTTCACAAAATCTTAAACAAGAATGACATTAAAGAGCGACGACGCTCATAAAACCAGACTGATCATTTTATAGTGGGCACAACTATAATATGGCTGTAGTTAGAGAGAGGAATATGATAATAAACACATATTATGATTGTAGACTAGATGACCGAAAATAGAGAGATTTTTATTATAACATGATTAAAGCGACCATATTATTGGTGAAATATGATTAATACAATAATAATTTAGTTTAAACAACCATTTATGGCTGTAGGAAACATAGTTGTGTGGCCGCAATCATATTGCAACCATATTTTATTCTCTACGTGCAGCAGCTGATAAAGTTAACACATTTCTAAGGCAAATATCAACTTTAACCCATTTGGACGCCTTCAATAAGGTAGTGGAAGCGGTTTGTAGATACTCGAACATATACCTGACTTATTGTAGAAGTCTCTTCCAATACCCGCTGTAAATGTAGATTTGGCAGCAAAAAATTTTAAAAATCCCATTTTTCGAAATTTTTTTGTAATTGTTGGATTGCTTACTAAAAAAATCTTAGATTCTGACATCAATTTAAAATCTTTTTAAGACCAATAAATCATTCGATTGTTTATATTAACAAATATTTTAGTGAAAATTAAAATTTTTGCAAAAGCAGAAAATTTTACCTTCCAATTAGGATTTCCAAAGTTTTCGTTCTAACAACAGTGCTAAATAGGTTTCTTGGCCTTAATTTGGTCCCTCTATTCGCAAAAAAGTGGTCCTGAGTAAGACCTAATTTAGAATTTCACATTTTAAATGAGAATATCTTGGAAAATATAAGAGATAAATGCGGTGAAAGTTTAATGACCTATGAAACTTGAAAATTATACATTCAATACAAGAGGTTAAAAAAATAATTTAAGGATAAATCGTTAAAAAAAAATTTAATTTTTTTCTTAATCTATTTCGATATATATATTGTAGTTGCAACAGAATTTTTGTGGTACTATCACTATTATAAAATTTTATTAGTCTTGTAACAACCAACATTTATTGACAAATTTCGAATTTTTATTGTAACAATTGAATATTTTATGTTTATGGACTATAATATTCTATAAATAGATTCACATGCGTTCAACAAAATTTATTTTATTAATAAAAAAAGTATATGCCTCGAACTCGGCTCAAACCGGCGATCTTCCGTTTGTCAGGCAAGTACTTTACCTCTAGCCTAAACCCAATTTGAAATAGTATTTTCCAATTTCAACCTTGAATGTTTCAAATTTAAATATGTATGTCTAAAAATAGATTTATATATACAACAGAAATTCGGTTACTGATCTCAATATTTTATTAGAGTTACCAAAACTATAACAAAATTAATATATAATTTTTTTTTTTTTGTACTCGAACCGGTGACCTTCTGCTTGTTAGAAAATTGCATTACCTCTAGCCTAACCCCAATTTTATTCAAGGGATAAAATCTCCGAAAAGTGGTTGGTTGTTGGTATTAAAGGTAATGTATAACATAAAATTTTTTCAATACTGATAAGGAAAACCAATATTTTGAATGATGTGACTGTGTTTTGGTTAATTTTATATATTATCTGTTTACAATAAAGTTTAATTATTCTGATGATGAATTTTAAGTACTTACACGTTTGAAGAGCTGCTTCTGCGTGTTTTTTTTTTTTTTGAAATAAATTGTTACCTCTTTTTTAAAATTCTTTCATTTTAACTAAAGACTGTCTATGCAAATCGAACACTTTCATAAAGTATCAATAACATGCTATAAAATCCAATTATCCCTAAAGACCTATAAATAACTAAATAAATAAATACAATAAACAGAGAATATGTAATAGAAAAAAGAAACATAGAAAAATAATGCAAATCATGAACATTATTTATGGCACGAAAACGATATGAAAATTATACATATCGTTATATCGTACTCCAAGAAATTGTGTGGCAATTTGAAGTTGTTTTTTTACTGGAATCAACAACAACCATCATTGTCAACATCATCATCATTATTATCGACAGCAACATTTATTTAAGAGAAATTGAATCAATCTGTAATTGACAGCAAGCAGCAGCCGTAACAAACTGTTTGGACGCCTTTAGGCAACAGCAAGAAAGCCCAGTCCTTCTTCGTATATCGTGTGACAATTGAAATTCAAGCAATTTAAAATGTACCACTATCATCATCATTACCTTGTTATCATTAAGGGGAGGGTGGTTCGTTGATTGGTGGGAGGGTGTTTGTGTGGGGGGGGGGGTATAACAATTAAGGTGTGAATGTAGTGGCACTACTTAAAGGTATAAATAATGTTGATGTTGTTATTGTTGTCGACTCTTGTTACAAGTCAAATCTGAACTCGGAAATTACAGCTTCATCCTAATTGGACTTCCGTTTCCGTATTATTATCACACTTTAAATGTAGGTTTTCTTTCGTTTCGTTTCTTTTATTCATTATTATGTTTATTTCCAGTTGTTTTGGGCATCGAGCATCTTTTCTTCGTTAAGATTTTCTTTTTTTTTTGCATTTCTTTATGTTTAGTGTTAATCCCACTCTAACCAACTAACCAACCAACCGAAGGACCATCCAGCAACAATAATAACACTTCTCAACGACCAAAAAAAATCTGGCTTTGAAATACATCTTTTTTAAGAGACCTATGAATCCAAATCTGGTAAACAGTTTTTTTTTGAGTTTGAATTTTAACGTCTTTTTCAGACAATTGTAATTAATACTATAATTAACATGCAATTTTATTTAATTTAATTGTGAAAGGCGTGGTAGAGAAGAATGAGTGTATTTTCTAAAAATCATAACTACATTGCAAATTTTCAATTTTTTTCTCTGAATCAGACTGCGCTGTTTCTGGTATTGAACCTTCGTCAGTGACCCTGTTTTTTAATTTTTTGAATAATGTAATATTTGTTATGTTTTTATTTGTTCGATTGCGTCTATATGATATTTTCTGTGCAATCACTGACCGTGGTATAGATAAACTGATTTCTAATGCCACATGCACTCGCACTACACGTTAGACAGAGCGCTTTAGCCCTCTGAGCTATCGTCAGTTTTTGTTTTTGTTCTTGCATACATAACCTCAGAAGTACAACTCCAACAACACAACAGTTCTATTTTTAGAAACTTACCTCACTCTAATGTCCACTGCTTTCCCATATGTTGTAAGTGATGCCATATCTATGATATATTCTTTGTATATTCGGTAGATGGCGCTTACGTAGTTAATTTTTTTTGGTTTGCAGTTTTTGAAATGTCGCGGTTTTTATATTTACATCATTAATCGCATTTTTTGGTATATTTTGCTATATTTTTCAAAATGTTATCACAAAATTGTGAAATTTTTTTTTTTTAATATAAATCTACACTGTGAGAATTATCCTCCCTTCAGTTATGAATTTCTTCATAGCTTTAATGAAAATTGTCACTGGAACTTGAAACTTTTCATAGAATCTATGAAATCGGTATCATAAAGTCAATGTTTATGAAATATTTGTAGAATTAATGAAAATCTCCAAAAAAAAAAAAAAAATCTAATGTATCATTCCGACAATGAAACGTTTACAGAATTTATGAAACGGTTTCGAAAATTTTTTTAATATTAAGAAGTTCCTTGCATTAATAAAACTCTTCATGGGTGTCTTGAAAAATGCATTGGAACTAAGCCAACCGCTTCATATAATTTTTTAAGAAATTTCATACACTCAGGGAACTTCTGCTTTAAAAATATGTAGTTGTTTGGGTTGTAATACAGTTTCTTTATTTTTAATGTAAATGTCAGTTATTTGTAGAACAAATTTGATTTTTTACTTACCTTGTAGTTCATTTAAAAAAACAAACCACATCAAATGACTGTTTTATTTTTTTTTTTTTAAGAGAAGCAACACTCAAGAAATTCTTCCTATTAATTAATGTGTTGCTTTCATTGGAAAGGGGATAGTGGAGAGATGAAAGGTGGTGAAAGATGAAGGGCTTCAAACATGGCAACACTGTAATTGCGCGAGTAGATAAGTCTTAGAACAGTTGTTGCTGGCCACCTGATGTAGAGTTGGCGAATTTATTGAAGCTTTTTGTTTCATAGCCCTGATTCATTATTTTACTTCGGTGGGGTTAAGTGCTATGGGAACACCGATTTTTTGAACAGCAAAAACAAATGATAAATGTTAGTTGAATTTAATGAAATGTTAGTCGTCCTTTCTTCAAGTTGTTTTTGACTACAATTGCTGTCGTCTTTACCAACACAATAACCAGGGTATTCAATCGGTTAACCGGTTAATTTTTGTCGGTTAACTGTTCGAATAATTTAAAATTGACGATTTTCAAATAACAAATAAACCGATTAATTTGTGTCGATTAACCGATTAACCGAAATTTATCTTTTTTTTTTGTATTTTTATGTATTTTTTATATATGACTATTCTGCTTCTCTAATTGAATTTGAAGGAACTATTAAATTTTTAATTAATAATTTGGAGAAGGCCAACAATTCTATTGCAAATGATCTAATTGAAAGCTTAAAGTACAGACTAAATGATAGACGAGTTAAAGTTTTAAATACGCTTATTTTATTCCTTAACTCAGGAACATTGCCTTCTAGCAATACTTTTTTAAAATATAGTTCAAAATCAGAAACTAAGGAGTTTGGAAATCAACTTTTTTCTAGAATGTTTAATGATGAACTTTATCATGACTCGGATGATGACATGATAATAGAAGAAACTTCTCATATTAATGAAAATAATCTTTTATCAGAATTAAATGATACTATTAATAGTATTAAAAATATAAAAAATTCTAAAAAGGACTTTAATGGCATAATGGAGGATTTTATATGTTTAGAAAAAACAAAGAAAAGAACTGAGAAGTTGGACATTCTTTATAATGCCCTACTTTCGATTTCCATAACATCCACAATCAGCGAAAGAGTTTTCTTCAAGTCAAGTTTTTTAAAAACTAAAGAAAAGAACCGTTTAAAAGCTAAACATTTGAATGACATTCTTTTTTAAAAGATTATTTCACAAGATCTCTTTAAAACCTTTAATTAACACATATATGTATACTAGGCCGGGTCGATTTGTATGGAGGCAAAAAAATCGCTCAACGTTCAAGGAAAATCGTATGCTAGGGATCAAAATAAGAAACTTTGCCGAAGGAACCATACCTCTAAAACGAATTCTGATGTCCCGACTTTTGACCCGAAGTTTAAAATTTTGAAAAATCCCACTTTGACCCATTTAGAGTGCCCCAATCGAATCCAACCCAATCGAATATTTTATACATTAATCTGCTAGAGCGTCTTCCGGAGAAGAAATAGAGACCCTAATCTTGGAAAGACTCCTCCTACTTTCTGAAATATTTGCACATTTTGCTATAAAAACACGACTAAAAATGCCCTCTTTCAACTTAAATTTTAACCCATTAACGGTGACCTAGAATGATGTTTTATGCATTAATCTGCTAGCGTGTCTCCTGGAGTAGCTCTCATAATCTTGGAGAGATTCCTCCTACTTTCTGAAATATCAAAGTGGGCTTTTCCAAAGTTTTACCCAACGGCTCATAAGTCGGGACATCAGAATTCGTTTTAGAGGTATGGTTCCTTCGGCAAAGTTTCTTATTTTGATCCCTAGAATACGATTTTCCTTGAACGTTAAGCGATTTTTAAATCGACCCGCCCTAATGTATACAAAGAAGGATCTCATTTACTTTATTTTTTTTTTACTTATAAATTGTTGTTTTATTTGTTTTTTTTTTTATTAATAAAATATAAAATCAAAACAATAAATAAGTGTTTTTTTATAATTAACCATTCTATTTATTCAAATTTGAATTATTCGGTTAACCGAATAATTCTTAATTAACCGATTATTAACCGATTAAATCTCAATCCCGATTAGCTATTTGCTCGATTAACCGATTAAACTAGAAACCCGATTAATTGAATACCCTAATAATAACCTTAGTATAGAAGTCCAAATTGAAATAATAAAGCACTTTATAAAATACGTTAAGCACTTGAGAATTAATTCTTAAAACGTAATTTTGAAATGTATAAAAATTAATGAAATTATGAAATTATGAAATTATGAAATTTTATGACAATATTAAAAAAAAAATAAGTCTTTGAAATAATTTCATAGATTTAAAGAAAGTTTTTATGAAATCTAATGAATTTTTTTTATGAAACTATGAAGTTTTATGAAAAAAAGTTTACTAAAAATTTCTTAATATCAATAAAATTTCTTGGATATAATGAAATTCTTCATACAATCTACCAAAAAAATTCTATGAAATTGTTTCATTAACATCATGAAGGATAATTATTTCAGTGTACACAAAATTATCTTCAATATCGCACTGGTATTGGAAGGAAAATTAAAATTGTTCTTTTTTAGTTTTATCATTAAATATTTAATGCATGTTAAACAATTTTTAAATTTTATCATTGTTCATAAATTAGATATTCCAATGAACAAATTTTTTGTTTAAAAGTTGTAAATCCATTGAAAATGTTCTGAAATATTTAGAAAAGAACTTCAAATTTTAACTAACATGCTTAATATAAGCATAAATGTAACGAAAATTTTCTTTAAGAGCTATGAAATTATTAGTGTCCGACCGAACAGTTCGTCCAAAAAACTATATTTTGTTGGGGATAAATTTTGATGTTGGAAATATGTTTATTGAGACGATTTAATTCGATTTTGTGTCTCAAATTTAAGGAAAAATCCGAAAGTTAAAAGTTCGGCCGCCAAACTATTTTTGATTTGGCCGAACTTTTGGAGGCCCAACAGTGAATTCATTGCTTAACTACGGACTTTTCTTCAAATTTGACACTCAAAATCGCATCTTATTAGCCCAATAAACATTTTTCAATTCGCTAAATTTGTCCATAATCCTTTAAAACACTGAATATCGACCAAATGCATTTTCTGGCCGAACTGTTCGGTCGGACACTAGAAATTATTTCAAAGACTTAATTGTTTTATTTTTTCATAATTATATAGAATTGTTGATCATAAACTTATTAATTTTTAAAAGTTATGTTTTTTGTCCTCCTAAAAAAAAAAATCTCATGATTTTGCGGCTAAATTTCGAAAAATTATGGAAAATATACGAAAAAAATGTAATGTAATGTAATGAACCTGCCCGATGGATGCCATGGGGGTTATGCTGGGGATACCACCATTGCATATTTCTGTAATGGAGGCTGCCTGCATAGGATCCTCCAGACTTAGAGAATTCGGTGACATGAGGGGAGGTGATCTAAGGGGTCACATGAGGATCGCTAGAATCCTAATTGATGACCCGATTACAAAGGTTACGGATAGGAGGTCACCGGAGTACATCTTTGATAGGAACTTTAAAGTGATGCTGTTCGACAGGGCCATGTGGACCAACAGATCCTGGGAGCCAGAGCGGGGTTCTCAGATATGGTTCACAGATGGCTCAAAGCATGCGAATGGTGACACTGGTGCGGGTGTCTATGGACCAGGTTTCCAACGGGCCTTACCCATTGGTAGATACCCCTCCATTTTTCAGGCAGAGATTTTTGCTATCTGTGTCTGCGCGGAGAAGTGTCTACGAAGGGGCACTATTAGATCTCGCATCTACATTCTTTCTGACAGTCAGGCGGCATTAAGGGCTTTAATGTCCTATGAGGTGTCATCTGGTCTGGTCATGGAATGCATTCTGGCTCTTAACCGACTTGGCGGGCGCAACTCGCTTACCTTAGGGAGGGTTCCTGGTCACGAGAGGCATGAGGGCAACGAGAGGGCAGATTGTCTTGCTAATTGCGGGGCCCGAAGGCCCTTTATTGGCCCTGAACCATTCTGTGGTATACCTTTGGGGTATGTTAGGGAGAAGCTCGGGTCGTGGAGGGAATCAGAATTCTCTCTCTATTGGCAAAACTCTCTTGGCCAACGACAGGCTAAGAGATTAATCTCTTTTTCCAGTGCAGGATCGAGGAGACTCTTGTCCCTCGGGAGGGGTGACTTGAGTACCCTGGTGTCTTACCTGACTGGACACTGCAATCTCAGATACCACCTGCGCAAAAGGGGTCTTTCGGACACGGATTAGTGTAGGTTTTGCGAACTGGTAGCTGAGACATCGGAGCATGTTCTTTGCGAATGTCCGAGGCTTTGTGAAAGGCGTGCCAAGTTTCTTGGCGATCGCTTTGTCTCCCCTTCGGACATTATGAAGATTTTGCCTAATAGGATTATTGGCTTTATAGGTAGCTTGAATCTTTAGGGTAACTTTAGGCAGCACAAAAGACCTAAGTTGGTCGCGGTGCATAGTGCCATATAATCTAATCTAATCTAAATGAATAAAAACAGCTATATTTTAAAAACTGTAAATAGGAAATAAATGTTTTAACAGATTTGTATACCGCGTACATAAGTCTATTCAAAAATTTGTATTTCAATGACCGGTTCTGAAAAAAGTTGAAATTTGTTGAGTAGTGTAATAGCTAACACTACGGTTAAAGGTAGAAATTACATTATTAACACCAATGAGCGCACAAGTGTTTCTTGTTGCAACTATTACACTTTTGCCATTAAATACTACAACAAATAAAGCACCAGAAATAGACAGAAAAAAAAACTAAACCGGAACAACCCAAGACTTTCTTGTTCGTGTGCAACGAGCTCACAAGGGGAGTCTTCCGATGGGTTCTCTCTGTTGTTAATGAAATTTGGATAAGTGGTAAAGAAAAAAAGTAAGGGACACGTTTTTTTTTTGTAGCGGCCCAATATCACATTTAAGGGTTTAAAGGTGGGATCAAAGTTAATACAATTTTGTATGAAAACAAGTCTGAAACTTATGAAATTCAGATTGTTTTGAACGCAGCTTTGATGTACTCGAGAAAACAAAAATGTTGATAATTATATTGCCTATGTAGTATATTAGGGTTGCCATTTATTTAAAATATTTTAAATATAGGTTAACCCTCTAACGGGTAAGGCTGCCTCAGGGCAGTCTTCATAAAATTTACCCCAAATGCGTCAAATGAGCATTTTATACTAATATATTCCGATAGAAAACTAAATTTGCTAAATATTTTGCGAAGAAATTTTTTCGTGTGCCGTCCACGGTTTGGAAGCGAAAAAGCTTCAAAATCAAAATTTCGTAAAATTTGAAAAAATAATTATTTTTGAAAAAAACCAATTTAAGTTGACTAAAAACTCTTTATAATAAAATATAAGTAAGATTGAAGCTTTATCTTTAATAATAAGTCCTTACTTTAGTCCAAGGACTCACAGGATTTTATCAGAATTCCTCTAAAGGACATCGTCTTAACTTATTAACTAATAGACGGATTTTTATGAAATTTTACAGAGCAAAATACATTAAGTATTAGTAGCAAAGCGTTGAAGTTTGAACAATATAAATTGAAGTTTAGATACTTTTTCGCCTAATTTCTCTGTTTCCAAAAATATAGCAGAAAAAAATAGTTTTTCGAGTGTTGTTATATCTTGGTAAGTCCTGGTTCACACACAGCAATTATAATTGCGCAATTTTTCTTCAATTCTCCTTTGAAATTGCTTTTGTGTTCACACAGGAAAAGTTTGTTTCTGCAATTTTCGTATATCAACCTGCAGTGTTGAAAATTGCGGATGACAAAACAAAACGAAATTGGAGTACGGGCAAGTATGTACCCCCTATCATTCTCTTTCCCTCCCTCTTCTATAAACTCAAGAATTGCGCAAGTAAAATTGTCGTGTGTGAACCAGGTCTAAGAGAAATATTTTTCGCCCAAAACTTCTCTTTTATATGCTTTAGTTTCCAATATGCATCCTAAAATATTTTGGCTCATATCGCCTAATTTAGGCAACGATAAACAATTTTGTTGAAGAACTTATTATTTGTTTTTCGAGTGTAGCACATGACATGAATTTCTTTGCAAAACATAGTTTGCCAGTTAGAGGGTTAAAAAGTTCTTCTGAAAAAGTCAAATGAAAGCCGAACAATTACGAATGTAGGAAAAACCTCAGATACCCCCTCGATTAAGTTTAATAGACATTAATACACATTTTTTTCGCTTAATCCAACTATAATTTTTTAACAAAACGCCAGATTTAATATCACATAAATACATTTTTTGAATAAAAAAATACTTGAAAGTTATGGGACATGTTTCGTATACCAGACCAGTTAATGCGTTTCCAAAAGCTCTTTCATTTGGTACTCCATTTGTTGAAAATTTCTCTGAAACAATTCGAAATAAGCCGACAAAACGAAAAATCGGGTTATTTTTAACCCCACTTTTTAACTGCTAAATATGAGAATGGACCGCTAAAAAAAATACGTGTAACTTATTTTTTTTTTTTTTATCACATATCCAAATTTTATTAAGATCGGAGAGAACCCATCGGGAGACTCCCCTTGTAAGTGTAGAGTACTAAGTTGTGGCTTTCATTATGGTCATGTCAAGACGCTTTAAACATTATTTAATTGAAGTCAATTACACAGCAGGAGGAAGCCCTCCATACATACGGTACATATCGAGCTAATAATAGTAACCTCTGGGGTTTAGTTGCTATTAAATTAAAAACTATTAACGAAATGATACAAAAAAGTTTAAGGGAAAACAAAAAAGAAAAATTTAAGATCGATGAAGAGCAACAAATTTTTATTTTTTAGCACACATTAAAGAAAAGTTACTGTTTTAGGGCAACCAACAAACAGTTCTAAAACAAAGTTTTAAGCGTTTAAAAAAATCTGTAAAAACTGTGAAATAAGAAAAATTTCAAAATAAGCCGTTAAATTTCATATTTTTTTATTAAAATCGTTACAAATAAAATTTTTATATTATTTGTTCCTTGGAATTTTGTCAGTCAAACAAAGTTGTAATCGAATTTTGAAGCTTAAGGAACACTTATTCATTAACCCTCTAACTGGCAAACGATGTTTTGCAACGAAATTCATACTATGTGCTCCACTCGAAAAACAAATAATAAGTTCTTCAACAAAATTGTTTATCGTTGCCTAATTTAGGCGATATAATCCAAAATATTTTAGTGTGCATTTTGAAAACTAAAGCATATAAAACAGAAGTTTTGAACAAAAATTATTTCTCTTACCAAGATATAGCCACACTCCAAAAACTATTTTTTTCTGCTCCTATTTAAGAAGATATAACGATTTTCGCTTTTTGGGAAAAGCGAAATTTGGCGAAAAAGTATCGAAACTTCAATTTATATTGTTCAAACTTCAACGCTCTTGCTATTAATACTTAATGTCTTCTTCTGCCAAAAAAAATCCGTCTATTATTTTATAAGTTAAAATGATGTCCTTTAGAGGAATCCTGATAAAATCCTGTGAGTCTTTGGACCAAAGTAAGGACTTATTATTAAAGACTAAGCTTCAATCTTACTTATATTTTATTATAAAGAGTTTTTAGTCAACTTAAATTGGTTTTTTCAAAAATAATTATTTTTTCAAATTTTACGAAATTTTGATTTTGAAGCTTTCTCGCTTCCAAACCGTGGATGGCACACAAAAAATTCTTTACAAAATATTTAGCAAGTTTAGTTTTCTATCGGAATATATTAATTTCTAAGTATAAAACGCTCATTTGACGCATTTGCGGTAAATTTTATTAAGATTGCCCTGAGGCAGCCTTACCCGTTAAAGGGTTAAGCTTCAAAATTTAAATTGAGTTAAAAAAATATTTTGATAAGCCACATGTAGAATTATATTTTCAGCTTTCCATTAAAAAAAAAAGCTTTAAAATACTGATTAAAAATCAATATTTTAGTAAAAAAAATAGCTTAAAAAAAGCTTAATTTTTAAAGAATTAAATCAGATTATATTTATTTACAAAATAAGCTAAAAGAAGCAAATGACAAAGAATAAGCTTAAAAAAATTATCTAAAAAATAGAGCTAAAATTTTCATAATTTCAAGATCAGGGGAGAGATTCTCGAAAATAAAACGATATAGTTTTGTAAATTGAATAGTTTTGACGATGCTATTTGCGAAAACGTTAAACTAAATTCTAACAAATTATTGTTTCTTTGCCAAAATTACTAACATTATTTAAAATTTGTATGTTATATAGTCGTAATTTAACACCGAAAACTGAACGATACTTGTCGATCGTCCTACAGAATGCCTACCCAGAACTTGTGTTCAATCTAAATTGTTCCATCCTCTCAAATAAAATAAAAAACAAGCCCTTGCTTAGTTTTTGGTTGCCCTAGTTATAATACTAGTAAAGCAAGTTTAAACAAATTTGTGTTTTTTACCTATAAGCGACTATTTTTGTATTATGTATTTAGGCCTCCTTAACCCGAACATCGCATTCAAAAATTTTTTATAGGGTAGTTTTTAAATATTTTTAATTTTTAATTTTTAATTAATTTGATTATTTTGACGATAGCTTGATTTAGGATCCAGCTATTTTGGTCAGTCAAATTGCAAAATAAATATTTTTTAATGCGCAACATATCTTTAGAATATTGTTTTTAAGTGAGTTCAGTAGTTTAGGACCTATGGGTCGAAATTACACAGAGAAAACTCTGGAATTTTGGACAAAAATTAAAAATTTCAAATTTCCAAAAACTTGTATAAGATAAAAATGTAGTACTTCAACGAAGAAAATAAGTAACTTTCAAGAAAATCAATGGATAAATACCAAAGTTATGACCATTTATATAAAAGTATCCAAATTAAAGAACAAATATTTCAAATGTAAGGTTTCTACATAAAAACGTATACACCCAGAAAAAAGATTGGTTGGAATTCGGTCAAAAATATTAACATTTATTTGACAGGACGTTATTTCATTAGGAATTACCTATACTCGAGTAATAAAGCAAAAATACTGTACAAATACATTTCAAATACATTTCAAATACATTTCAAATATACACAGAAAAAATTATCAACCTAAAACATTTCATTAAAGATTTGATTTAAATTAAATTTGTTTCTAAACAAATATTTAATTGAATCAGTTAATAATTTAATTGACTTTTAAATATATAAATACATATTTTATTTTAGACAAAATTCTCAAATTATTTTTCATAAACGGTATAGTTAAATAGAATAGTTACAGTTTAACATACCAAATGCATTTGAAATTTACAACCAAAACAACCACATGCAGATTCAGCATTACCAAAAACACATATCGCACACCTAGTACAAAAGTGACTCAACTCAAAATTTTTCACATTTCAGAAATCGAAAAAAAATATTTGCAACTTTATACCAATTAAAGCATAAAGAAAGACATAACTGTTTTTTAGCAACAGTTAACAACAACAAAATACACTGATATTTTTTTTATAGATAAACAAGTATATTGTGCATAGTTTAAGCATATAAAACCGAAAAAATTCAAATTTGAGTTGAGTCACTTTTGAACTGGGTGTGCGATATACTAACGTGTAGTTCACCCAGTAAAAAACGCTGCTTACATGCAAGCGTGTTTGTAAGGGAGTAAGTCGAAAAGAATCTCTTATAAACCTGCTTACATATGCCATGATTTTTTATATAGCGAATTCGCACTTGGAAGCATTAATTTTGGGCATAATAAGCGCGGAATTTAGAGCTTACAAAAAACTGTGATTTCATGGCTTTCAGTAAAATTATATTTCATGTCTACATTATTACGATTAAAAGTAATAATATGAATATACATAATTTATTTTACATAAAATTCTGCAGATATTTATTTTTCAATGAAAATTAAATTTTTATTGCACAATTAAAGGTCGAAAAAACATTATTTTTATTTTAAATAAAAATTATATTAAACTTGATATTTATTTTTTCTTGTTAAAGTTTGGACATATAATATAATCATTTTATTTTTTTTACCGCTCCAAGTGCTAGCTCTTCAGAAATAGTTTATTACATACTCGAAAATACCAAACACAATCGGAAACCACTCGGGAAAATTATTACAGATCGTTAATAATCCACGATATGAAACTTTCTGCATTACAACCTGCATCCTTTTAAAGGATTAGGGTAAGCTGCTTACAACCTGCATCCTGGTTGTTGAAAACAGTAAGCTCAAAGTTTTTGTTTGTTTATTTTTATACGAAAATTGTTCGTTTCTTTTGCTGCTTCTCAGTATTATGTAATAGTAAGCACTTACATCAGCGCATTCTAAAAACACGAAAATAAATAAAGTTTTAATTGATATTATCATTGCCGTGATAGGTGCAAAATCAATTAAAATAATTAATAATAATAATTAATTGATTCAATAAATTTTTTAATTGAAACCTGTTTTTTAGTTTTTTCTGTGTAGTTCGGTTAATAATTGTGCACGGGAGAAGCAACCATTTATTTGGTGATAAACAAGAAAATTTGTGCAATCGATCAAATTTTAAAAAAAAATCTCGGTAATCAAATATGATTTTTCCGAATTGTTGTTGTTGATACTAAACGCAGATAATGATTGGTATTGGTAAACGAATTTTATACTATGCTTGTTTTCCTACCAAAGTATTTAATTTTAAAATTTACCACTCAACATGTATAAGAGTTTGTGGTGTAATTGGAAGAGCGGCATCCAATTACTCCGAGTTTCCGAGCTCAAATCCCGGAAAAGACAAACTCAAAAAGTTTTGTTTTTTTATTAAAATAAAATACTAAGTATTCAAACAGCAAATAATCTTAAGAAAATTGAAAGTAACAGTAGGACAGAGTTCTATTAATCTGAAGGTCACGGCTCAATACTTGAAAAATAAAAATAGATTTTAATTTCAATAAAATTTGTGAAACATAGTAATATTTAAGTGGAATATAATATTGAATGAGACAACGGAATATTAGCTTTTACCGTTAAAAAAAATAATTTAATATGAAGATAGATGTTGTAAGCGCCAGAATTCGTTAGGGAAAATATTCAGTGGCCACAACTGAGACTATTTTCTGGGCGTTGTTATCGTATGCCGTCAGTGATGAAACTTTTTCACCATTTCGACTCTAGGAGTTTTTACAAAAACACCGTCTAACTAAGATCATATCCATCATTTGGCCAGGTTATCATATCATACTTTTGGCCAGGCTAGCATGGGGCATACTATATTCCTTTTTGGCACTCACATGGGAATTTCTAAAAATCCCTTCTTAGCGGATGGCTACGCGTGGAAAGGCATAGTTTAACGAACTTTAATCCCTATTTTTACCATGTTCTCGACACATATTTCCAATTCCAAAGGGGTATAGGCTGGGCGATGTTGAGTCAGTCAGTGAGTGTGTAATGTTATTCTTTTATTAATATAGATAGATGGTCAGATGTCTCTACACTGTATTCAATTGTATTTTAAAAGTTATCAAATGTATTTCAAAAAATTATCAATTGTATTTCAGAAATTATCAATTGTATTTCAAAAATCATTAAAAGTTTTTCATTAGTTTTTCTAAAATACAATTGATAATTTCTGAAATACAATTGAAGGGCTTATTGCAAAAACATGATAAGTCACATATAATTTTTAGTTTGGTTTCGCCTTTAAAAAGATTTAAAAATGCACAAAATATGAATTTAGCCGGTCAGTTATACTCCAGGTACTTGTAATAAGTGTTTAAGCAAGACTTCTATCAACGATTAATCAATTGAAGTATAGAAGACAGCGAAAACCCATAAAACCAATAAATGTGGCTTATCAAGTTTTTACAATAAGCCCTTCAATTGATAATTTCTTAAATACAATTGATAATTTCTGAAATACAAATGACAATTTCAGAAGAAAAAAATAATTTCTGAAATACAATTTATAATTTCTGAAATACAATTGATGATTTCAGAAATACAATTGGTAATTTCTGAAATGCATTTGATAATCTCTGAAATACAATTAATATTTTCTGAAATACAATTGATCATTTCTGAGTCAAGTCAAGTTATAAAACTGAAATTCAATTGATAATTTCTAAAATACACTTGATAAATCTAAAACACAATTGATATATTCCGAAATACAGTTAAAAATGGTGTAGTCTGGCTAACAAACAACTTATTGCCATGTAGTTCCTAGAGATAAAAATTGAATGCACACAAAAGTTATCCATCAAATTAATTCGTAGAAATGGAGATATCACATAATGCTCCCATGATAACATAAGTAGTATGTATATAGGAATAGAGCTATATTAAATTACTGCGAAACTATAAATTTAAAATCAGTCATTTCACGAATTACGAACGAGAAAGTAACCAACTGAATTGAAAATGAAGTCATACATTTTATTAGCAGTTTTAGCTGCATTATGTCTTGGAGCAGTAAATCAAGTTAAACGGAGCAGGTGGGTTGAAATAATTTTAAAATTTCTGCTTTCATAGAAATAATCCTGTAAAAATTGCAGAAAAAGCTACTAAAATTAGTTAAAAATTACGTTGCAGAAATAATTGCTAAAATAAGCAGATTGTTTTGCTAAATATTTATAAAATAAGAACAGCGAAATAAAACTGTTTCCTTTACAAAATTTATGTTATATTCGAGTTGAATTTCCATTAACCGGAAATAGCAGTTTACTCTGCTAAATTAGCGAAAACTTTGACGAAATATTTGTGGACTGAGAACAGCAAACAAACAAACAGTAATATCAATAACATTTTTGCTATATTTACTTTAAATTTAGTAGAATACAAATCAAAGTATATTTTTTGCCCAAATCAACAGAAATTGCTGATTTCAGAAGGGCAGATTTTTTATGCACATTATAAAAAATCCAAAAACACTTTAAAATATTCACTTGTTTTTTGTCTACTAATATTCAGCATATTTATTTGCTGATTTTATAAGATTAATTAGTTACTCAAATATAACTAAATATTTGTAAATTTAACAGATTTATTTTTTACTATTCATATCTTACTAATATTTAGCAAAAAAAATTTGCTAATTTTGCCGTTTTTCCAGCAAAGTAAATTTTAACTAATTTTTAGTAGTTTTAGCAAAAAAAAAATAATAATTTTTTTTTCTATTACTGTTAGAATATTCTTAATAATAATTTGAGTAATATTTGTTTGACTTTTCAGCTGTCAGTTATGATGATACTAATAATTCTGGAGAAACTAATAACTTTGGTACTGCCTTGGAAAATGTATTTAACCGCATTTCAACGCATAATGCCCTGTGGTTATCAACCATATAATTTACCAGTTTTGGCACCATTTACGTTGGACTTTTATGACATTGATATGTCTAATGGAAATTATAGGTAAAATTGAGTTTTTTCATCCAGTATGCCGTGAGACGCGGATCAAGAAAGTTAAATCCTGAACCATATTAAGTTTTTAATAGGAAAGTGTTTTCGTTACTCTAAAGCATGTCTCAGCATACCGTTAGACTGCGCAGTCCAGCACCCAGATAACAGACTCGGTCGCGGCAAATATATTTGTTGCCAATCGTATGGTTTGGTTGCTGAGTCCGAATTTTTCGGTTGTGATAACAATCTTTCGATTGAAACAACAGAAATTCTGACACGACAATAGAATTTCGATGTCTACAACCGAACCATTCGATTGGCTACGAATACGGTTGTTACTACCGAGTCTGTTTTCTGGGTGAGCCATATGCAATTTCGATCGGATGCTTTTGGAAACTTCGTTACACTCCTTTAATACAACGATAATGGTTGTCTTGTGCTCGAGTTCGTTTACCGGGATTCGGTCGTTTTTCTGGCGTACTCCAGAAAACCTCCATTGCGAAGGCAATGGTTGCGTAGTTGCTGGTGTTCATGTACGTCAGTGATTTGTTAATCACGTGGTTGGATCTTTCGGGAAGGTCCACCACATTGTTTTTATATCATGTAAAGAGTTGTCAAACACGGTTGCCGAGTTATTGAAAAATGTCGGGTTTCGAGTTATTTGAGAAACGGGTTTTTTTTTTGTCTCGAATAATTCGGCATTTTCTTAAATTTTTCTTATCCCAAAATAAAAAAAGTTATAAATGTGATAGATTATAGCCATAGTTTTTCCTAAATAAATTATTTAGTTTTTCCTAAATAAATTATTTAGGAAAATCTATGGTTAAAGTTAAGCCCTAGTTATTTTTAGAAAAGTTACTCGCCCTGAATGTATTGAATTTTGTTGTTGTCACCTCTCATAATAATTCTATATCTTTTATTATATAGTTTGCAGTTCATTTAGTTCACTTTCATTATTGATTATATTTTATAAGATTATATTTTTCAATGATTTGTTTGATAATTCTGAATATAATGAAAACAAATTAGAAAATATCATTTGAAACTGATATAGTTCGTGAACTAAATGAACTAAAATGCCCATCTCATATAACTATAAAATATAAATAGACTTTGCACTCACCGATTTTAATGAAAGGGATTGAATCGTTCGATTTTTTATTGTGATTTTTATCCTATATTTTTCCATACCGGTGGGTTGTCCCGGTAGAAGACGCTCCATGTTATCCAAATATACTTTTACTGCTTTAAATTTGTTTAAAATAAGTTTAGTAGAAAAGGTCTAGAATTATCGTTATGTTGTAAATTTGAAAAAGGTCGATTTATAGCCTCAATGAAGACATTGTATTATTTTTTTCTCCCTCTGTAATTTAACAATTTTTATAAATTTACAATGACCAAACTTTTAGATTTTCCCAAGACTCATTTTATTTTGAAATGAACTAAAAGGCTCTTGAGATCTTAAGATCTGTTTAGTTTTAAATGTCAATATTAATATTTTTGGTAATTTTTATAACAGGTTTTCAAAAAATTTCTGATATTAGGAATTTAACGCTATATTAAAAAAAACGAAACTCCGGTTTTTCGAACCGGTATTAAATTAAATAAGAATGCGGCTATTTTAAATATTCGAAAAACCGGTTTCTCAAATAGGTCAAATATTTGACAACTCTAATCGCGCATTGTGTTTATTAACCTGGCAATGTGTCTGCTAGGACCAGCGCCAACTGTTCATTTAACTGTACATCTAAGAACTCGAAAAAAAGAGTTTTTGAACATATGGCAATATTATTTCGATTAATTTATGGGTTTTTTTTCAGTCTTTTAGGTAATTTCTCCGATTTGGTAGTAACTGGTATGAGTAATTTCCGCATTTTGGGTGGTACCTATAATACGACAACTAATCATGCTACTTTCGATGTTATTTTCCCCGAAGTTCAAATGCTGGGAGAATACGCCATGAATGCTATGGCATATTTAGCTGGTTATCGTACAGAAATGGCTAGTTCAGGACTATTAAATGTTAAAATTATTGATTTCCGTTGGGTTGGAGAATATTCATTGGCAACCCAGTACACAAAATCTCAACGGTCTACGTATTACGGATTTTAATTTAAATTTCTATGTCGGTGACGCCATCTTTAATAACTGGAACATTTTGTGGAATATATCCTTTAATAATTTTGTTAATAAAATTTCTCGTGAATTAATGTTAATGTGGGCTGAACAAATTCAAGTACAAGTTGATAATTATTATGCTCAGCTCGTATTGCCCAGCATTAATAGCGTTCTCGAAGATGGTGTCCATGAGCAATTTAATTGATTTCTTTGTTTCACAATCAGTGGACCTTAATAATGCTGATTGTCCGTCGTCTTAAAATTTAAATATAAAAAAAATTATTTGGATTTATTTAATAAATATGAAATAAAATACAGGTTGTTTTAGTTTAACTATGAATCTTTAGAAAGTGGCACAAAACAGGATGAATGGTTAAAATTATATTAAATTTTTAAGATTGAAAATTTAGAATCCATTATACATGTTATAAGGGTTTGGTGTTTCATTTTTCATTTTTCAAACCGTTTCTAACGCTCTCTTCTAAAAACCTGAACTGCTCTTAAGAGAGTTTCGAAAATTAATTATTAATTGATTCATTTACATGCTTTTAAGCAATTTTAATTAAATTTTAAAGCTAATTTGTGTTGTTTAATGCAAATGTTTTGTATAATTAGCACAAAATTGTGTTTTAGAGGTTTTTTAGTGCATATATTTTAGTAGAATATATATAAACCCTACTTAAATATATGCACTAAGAAACCTCTAAAAAACTGTTTCTCTTAAAACTAGTTGTCATATAAAATTTAATAGATGTTGAGTACATTGGTTCTTCTTTAGTCTATATGTTCGTTGGTTTAAAATCTAATAAAAAAATATTAATAATCATAATAAAACAAAAAAACGTAGATTTTCATGTGTTTTGCAGTAAATTTTGAAACTCATTTATATTCGAACTATAAATGAAGCTATTTGTATATGTATTTTTACATAAAAGTGATTGAATTTTTTTTCGTTAAATTTTATTATATGTATTTATATATATAATGGGGAATGGGGTCTTTCTCAGAGGTGCCCTTGGGCGGAAAGCTTTCTGTCTGCTATCCACTTGGGGATAGCAAGAAGCGATTCCTCTGACGAAATTCTCAAGCAGCTCACTACTTCCGGTCACAAACCAAGTATTCCCTGGAAATGTCGTACAAACACCCGTTTGTCGGCAGCTAGAGTGAGAAGGCGCATAACTGAGTAACCTGATTGGCATGCTAACACCGACGCGTCTCAGGTAAATTAGGTGACAGAAACAACACACTTAGCCACTGAAACTCAGCTGTGTATCACAGTCGGGATGGCGACTATAAACTGGCAGCCCCAGTACCATCATAGGATACAGTGGACCAATCACCCGCTTATCTGAAATGTAAACGATTAACGAAACTAGTACAAGAGAATTAGAAAACATATCCGCCCCATTGATGACAACCTTTGGCACACGAAAACGGATACGAATCGGACAATGGAACGTTAGAACGCTAAGCGAAACATCAAGACTCGCACAACTAGAGGCTGAAATATTGAAATTTAATGTTTCCATTCTGGGTATTAGCGAAATGCGGTGGTGTGGAAATGGGAAAATAGTATCTACAAATGGGAATGTGATATTGTATAGCGGAAAGGAGAACAGATGCGAAAGTGGAGTTGCTTTTTTAATATCCAAAGATTTAAAATCAAACCTGCATTCATGGAACCCTATATCGGATCGAATTATAACAACTCGTTTCTTCAGTAAGGTTGGAAAATATATCACCATTGTCCAATGTTACGCACCCACGGAGGATGCTGACGATTCAGTCAAGGACGAATTTTACAATCAACTAACCACTACGGTACACAATATTCCAAACCGCGACATACTTATCCTCACTGGAGATTTCAATGCTAAGATTGGTAAAGACAACCATGGCATATCCCAATCATGGGAACACACGGCATGGGAATTAGAAATAAAAATGGTGAGCGGTTCATAGAATTCTGCCAGACCTTCCAACTAGTTATTGGTGGTTCAATCTTCCCCCACAAAAACATACATAAGTACACGTGGACATCTCCAAACGGTAAAATTCATAATCAAATAGATCACATTTGCATTCGGCGTAAATGGAGAGGATCATTAATAGACGTGCGCACTAAAAGAGGTGCTGATATAGACAGTGACCATGAGCTATTGGTGGCGACAATAAGAATTAAATTGAAAAAAATGTACAAAAGAGATACACAACAGATACGTAAACGTTTTGATGTTGGAAAACTACGGGATAAGGAGAAAAATAATGAAATTGGAGAAGTTCTAAGACAATGTATACCAGCAAGTAACTCAACATGGGAAGAAACATGCAACTCACTCAGGGCCATTGCAGAAGAAAGAATAGGTTACAAACAAAAGGCAGAGAGAAAAAATGGCTGTCAGACAACACCTGGAAATTAATTCAGGAAAGGAACATTTTGAAACAACGGAAGATTGACAACCCAAACTTCAACACACAATATACCACCGCTGCGAAAGCCGTAAAGAAATCAGCCCGAAACGATAAAAGAAAATATATTGAAACTATGGCCAGTGAAGCGGAATCAGCTGCAGGCGCAAACAATATGAGGGCGCTACATGAAATAATAGGTCGTCTCTCAAATCAAAATATGAATCGAAATCATGCAGTAAAAGATGCAAATGGTCAACTGCTTACGAACGTAGAAGAACAAACACAAAGATGGAGGCAGCATTTTGAAGAAATCAGCAACATTGTAGACGATAGCACAGAAGCTTCTCATATACTGATGCGTCTACAACAACCAACGACGCAATATCTACAGAGCCCCCTAGCATTGAGGAAATTACATGCGCTGTACAAAAACTAAAAAGAAACAAAGCGCCAGGTGAAGATGGTATACCCACAGAGCTACTCCAAGCTAACCCAGCAATAGCCGCGGAAATCATACATCCATATATATATGATGCTTGGTTAAACGAACAGCTACCTAACACGTGGACAAAAGGTGAAATAATAAAGCTACCAAAGAAAAACGATCTGACTGAGTGTGATAATTGGAGAGGTATTACTCTGCTCAACACTGTATACAAGGTTATTGCTACCATAATAAATAACAGATTACACAGTATCGAAAAATCACTTCGTGATGAGCAAGCAGGCTTCCGACCACACCGCAACTGTGTAGATCAAGCCAATACGCTCCGTGTAATAATAGAGCAATCGGTCGAATGGAGAACACCGCTCTATTTAGTATTTATAGACTTTAAAAAGCATTTGACTCAATAAAACGTAGTGCAATATGGGATGCACTAAAAGCAAAAGGTGTACCAACAAAATTGATAAATTTGATCAAAGCTATGTACAATAACACCACACTCAAAGTTCGTCACAATGGCATGACCAGTGAACCTTTCATGACAAACGCTGGAGTTAAGCAAGGTTGCCCTCTATCTCCATTATTGTTTGCCGTTGTCTTGGACGAGGTTATGATACAAGTATGCAGTAAAAGAAGGGGCATTGTCTGGGATCTCCAAAACCATCTAGAAGATTTGGATTTTGCTGACGATATTTGTCTCATATCGCACAAGTTTAACGATATGCAGAGCAAATAAATGATTTGGTTGCGTTGGCAGATAGAGTGGGACTGGAAGTAAATTTTTCAAAAACACATGCAATGCGTATAAATAACACTACTGACAATCACTTTGTAGTACAAGAGCATCGCATAAAATATGTTAAATCCTTCTGTTATCTAGGATGCATGATGTCGATAGATGGAGGAGTGGAAGAGGACGTGTCACACAGGCTAAACAAGGCAAGGTCAGCTTTTGGTCGGTTAAATAAAACTTGGAGATCCCCTCAAATCTCGAGAAATACAAAGATCCGCATTTTCAATGCCTGTGTGAAATCCACACTACTCTATGGAAGCGAAACGTGGCTAATGACGAATACTATAGCGAAAAAAATTGCAAGTTTTCATAAACAAATGTTTGCGCATAATATGTTGCATCTTTTGGCCTAACGTTATCACCAACATTGAACTATGGCGACTAACAAATGAAGAGCCCATGGATTCATCTGGCAACGCTATGCCTGAATAGTTGTGGAATTTTTGTAGCAGCTGATAAGTTTTTTGAAATTAAATTATTTGTGCTTTAAACTTCAACTTTAATATTTATATTGGCATCCTGCTAATTATTAACATTAAAATATTAAAATCAATATAAAGAACGTCTGAAAAATTTTAGAAAAAAGAAGAAACTAAATAAAGTAAATTCAGTCACTCAACGTGGTTATTTGCATTATATTTGTTGTTGCCGAATTTGCTGAATTTATAACTGTTTATTTTTTTGGTTTTGTTTTTTACTGTGTGTGTTAGTAATACACTAAAGTAAAGTAATTTATTATATATAAACAGCCAACACAGTATTAATCATGGCATATAAATGTGGAATTTGTGATGAAACCATTGGAAAGAATCATGCCAGCCTACAATGTAAGGTTTGCGCAGTGTGGTTCCATTCAACCTGTGCCAATGTGTCCGATAAAGAGCTTACTCTGATTAAAAAAAATAGTTCGCTCTCATATTTCTGTACTACATGTCAGGACAACCAAACAGGTGGTGATGATATACGTGCTTTGCATAAGAAGTTTGATGAGTTCGCTAAAAGGGGTCAGGAAGATTTGAGTTCCATCAAGGGTTGCATTTGCGGATGCTGTATCTGACATCAAAACAGAAATGTCCTCTTGTTTTAAAGAGTTGAAAGCTGATATTGTAAATTGCACCAGAATTATAAACAAAGTTGAGTCGTCAACATCTACCAAGATATCTGCACTTGAAATGGAGAATCATGTGTTGCATAAGAGACTAAATCGTGCGGATATAGTTATTCGTGGATTACCCGTTGGGCTGGAAGATTTGGTCCCTGCTGTCGTTGCCCTGGGAGCATTTTTTAATATTCCGGTCGCTGGCCATGACATTAGTCATGCCTGTTACATTAACAAAAAGGGGCTTATTTTGGTGAAGTTTAATAACGTTTTTGTTCGTGACAGAATTATGAAGGAGTACTTTAAAACTCGTACGCTGAAAGTATCCGACATTATTGATGATGGTGTAGCTGATGATATTGCGGGTAGAGTCTTCTTGAATGATCATTACACCCCGGCAGCAAGTAGACTTAATGTGGCATGCAGAAAACTTTTAAATGACAACAAGATAAAAAGTATAGACTATTTAATGCTGATAAGTTGAAAGCTAAGATAACGTTGCTTGATGGTAATGAGTTGGAAGTTAATGATGCGGCTGGATGTGCTGTGCTCCAGAATAGAGACTTTTCAGTGCTGGAGTAGAATTATGGTAGTGCTTTTTCTGATTAAGCTTAATTGGTACGTTTTCCTGGCTAATGTTGGGACTTTGAATTGTTATTTTTGTTATGAAAGATTAGACTTATATTTTCTTTTATTATGTCAATATAATCTTAATTTATCTTTGATTATTCTTTTGCTGCTTTTATCAGCTGTTATTTATGAATTAAAATGATTTTGGAAAATTATTTTTTGAATATTAATTTTATCACTGAATCATATCTTTATTTTTGGTCCCCAGCTGTAACTCCAATTTTTAATTATGACACCTTTTAATATAATCTTGGTCCGGTGGTTAGCAATAGCTCATTTTTGGAAACTTCTTTTCAACCATACATTAATCAATTAAATATTGCTCATTTGAACTGTAACGGCATAAGACCAGCTTATAATATTACTAAGTTTGATGAGGTAAAGTCTGTTTTTGGGGGTTCAGTATTTGATATAATAGGGATTTCTGAGACTTGGCTTAAGCCTACTGTTTCTAGTCGTGCTGTTGAGATTCCCGGGTACAAGTTATGTCGTAATGATCGAATAGGTCCTAGAGAGGGTGGTGTTGGGATTTATGTTGCAAAAAGCTAAATTTAAAGCCGTATTTAAATCATCTGTACTAAATAAGTGTGAGTCTCTTTTTCTTGAACTGTATTTTGGTAGTATAAAAGTTTTATTTGGTGTGGTTTACTTACCCCCTCCGTCAGATTTTTCTAAATTTGATGAAATTCATTGTGAACTTTTTCTGAACTACTCTCATGTTATTATTGTTGGTGATTTCAATTTTAACCAGTTTGATAGTAGGAAATCAAGTCTACTTCATTCGTTCTGTACTGCTTCAAATTTATCTATCTGTCACAACTCTAAGCCCACCCATTATGACGTGAGATACTCTTCTACATCTCTGATTGACTTTTTTTTAGTAAGTGATCGATCTATGATTAATTTCTCTGGACAGGTACAATGCCCATCTATTTCACACCATGCACTTATTTTTGCTTCTTTAAGATGAATTTAGGAACCTTGGAATCCGTTGTTGAGCACCGCGATTTGAATAAAATTGATTGGAAAGGCTTATTAAACTTTTTGTTACATTTTGATTCTTCTCAAATTTTTTGTTCCGATGATGTAGAATATAAATGTTCTATGTTTTGCTCGCTAATTGATGCTCTGTATTCCTATGTTCCTCTTAAGAGAATTGTTAGATCGAACGATGATAATTGGATGGGGGCAAGAACTATTGTGTTAGCGAGATCTCTGAGAGACCTAGCTTTTTCTGCATATCAATCTGATCCAACCAGTCATAAATGGAGGGTGTTTTGTAAATATCGTAATAGGGCAAAGGCTGCGATTCGGAGAGAAAAGAGAAGGCATTATGCTAAATTATTTTGGGATTTAGACACTTCTGGCATGTGGAGAGTGCTCAAAAGAGCTGGTTGCGTTAGCACTGATGATGTAGTTTTTGATGGGGATGTTGAACTCATGAATCAATATTTTGTACGTGGTGTGGGACCTGATCAGGTTGACGAATTTGATTTTGATTCCTTTGGGGAATTGGATAACTCCTTTTCTTTTAATTGTGTTAGTGAGTATGACGTTTATGTAGCCTTGAATAAAATTAAATCGAAATCTGTTGGTGTGGATGGTATTACTATTCAGTTTGTAAAGATTGTATATCCTTACATTTCTGACATCATATTGCATTTAGTTAATTCCATTTTAACAACGTCCATATTTCCTAATATTTGGAAGACGGCAAGAGTTGTGCCCATTCCTAAATCTGGTACTATCAGGGGTCCGGATGATTTACGACCGATTTCTGTTCTCCCGGCTTTATCTAAAATTGTTGAGCATCTGATAAGGGATCAAATGCTTTCGTTTACTAGAACGAAAATCTTTGAATCCCAGTACGCGTTTCGTAGGGGATATAATACTACTTCTTTATTGCTTAATTTAACTGATACCATTAGGACTTATGAAAATGATGGAAAATTGTCTGTCCTGATTTCTCTAGATTTAACTAAAGCGTTTAATTCTATATGCTACTCTACTTTGATTACAAAGCTAAGGGATAGGTTTAACTTTTCGAAGTCGGCTTGTAAGCTTGTTTATGTCCTTCTTAAGTGGTAGGTCACAGTTTGTGGATTTTCATGGAACGTATTCAAGCAGTCTATTTCTCACTTCTGGGATTCCTCAGGGATCTGTCCTTGGCCCCCTTCTATTTATCTTATATATTAATGACCTCCCCGAGATTCTAGACATGAGTATGTGCAGGACATTTTTGTTTGCAGATGATATTCTCCTATTATTTGGTACGGATCGTGATTTTGCTGATGTGTTAGAGTCTAATATAAATTTTTACCTTGAACGTATTCTTCATTGGTCGTCTACTAATTCGTTGGCTATAAATCCATCTAAGACTAAGGCTATGATGTTTGGTTCATCTGAACGATTTTTTTCAGATGCTAATTTATTTATTGGTAACACACGAATTGAATTTGTTGATCAACATAGGTGTTTAGGGGTTATAATCGATAACCGACTTAGTTTTGACCAGCATATTGAATCTGTTCATAGGAAGATTTCTTTTATTCTACGTAGAATATATTCCACAAATATATACTTGCCGTTTAGGGTAAAGTGTAGAGTAGCTTATGCTCTATTAATGCCGCAGATCTTATATGGACTAGAAGTAGTATCGGGTACAATTGGTAGTAACCTTAAGAAACTGGAACGTGTTGTTAATTCTGTGGTTCGATATATATATAATACTCGTAGACGGGAACATATGTCTGGTTATGTAAAGAAGTTTTTGGGGTGCTTTTTTAAGAATTTTGTTAAGTACCGAAATGTACTCTTTTTCTATAGGACTCTTAGAAATGGCTTGGTTGTCCCTTTATGTCATGAGTTTACTTTTTTTCATTCTAGGAGACTAAAGAATATAGTTATACCTAGAATTTCATGCTCTCTGTTTAAGAGGGCATTCATGGTGAGGATTGCTCATTGCTGGAATTATTTGCCTTATGATTTACGAGTTTTCTCTCACTCCAACAATGTTTTTTAGACTCAAATTACTGGAATATTTCTCGAATACAATAGTATAAACCTGTTTCCATTTAAATTTGTGGAATGTTTTCATAAGATGGAGTTTTGGAAAATGTCTGTAATGTGTGAGCTGTTGCTGATTGTTACCGGAATATGATTCTTAATTCTATACTATTAGTTCTTAGTTGTTTTCTTTTTATATATTTTACGGCTGGGGAGCCAAAATAGTTAGGTTTGATTCTAGGTGAAATGATTTATGCGTATAATATTTTGTTATTGTATATATGTATATTTTAGTTTTAAGTTCTTATTCAGGATTGTTATTGCTATGTAATACGTTTTTTGGCCTGGATGGCTTTTGTATTACAATATGGATTTTTAAATAAATAAATAAATAAATAAATTGCAAGACGAAAATGGAAATGGATAGGCCACACATTGCGAAGACCAACTGGCAGCATCACAAGGACTGCATTGGAATGGAATCCCCAGGGTAGCCGACGCTCAGGCCGCCCTAAGAATACCTGGCGTAGAACAGTCCTACAAGAGCTTAATATCCAAAACAAATCGTTTGACGAAATTAAAGTTGTATGTAATGATAGAATAAGTTGGAATTTTCTTGTAAAAGCCCTATGTTCCCAAGTGGAATGAATAAAGGAAAAAAAAAAAAAAAAAAAAAAAATATATAATGATAAGTTTTGCCATATATAATTATATACAAAATTGATAGAATTATTTTTGACTACTTGTGCCATATACACTTGCATATGGTAGAATATATGGTCATATATAGATCTATGATCTGATATACAATATATGCTAATATATAACATACGATACTATTATATATAATGATATGTTGCGCCATATTAAAAAATTTTTATTAACTAAGAAAGACATAAACATATATCGTAATATACTACCCCTCCATTTTTCAGGCAGAGATTTTTGCTATCTGTGTCTGCGCGGAGGAGTGTCTACGAAGGGGCACTATTAGATCTCGCATCTACATTCTTTCTGACAGTCAGGCGGCATTAAGGGCTTTAATGTCCTATGAGGTGTCATCTGGTCTGGTCATGGAATGCATTCTGGCTCTTAACCGACTTGGCGGGCGCAACTCGCTTACCTTAGGGTGGGTTCCTGGTCACGAGGGGCATAAGGGCAACGAGAGGGCAGATTGTCTTGCTAATTGCGGGGCCCGAAGGCCCTTTATTGGCCCTGAACCATTCTGTGGTATACCTTTGGGGTATGTTAGGGAGAAGCTCGGGTCGTGGAGGGAATCAGAATTCTCTCTCTATTGGGAAAACTCTCTTGGCCAACGACAGGCTAAGAGATTAATTTCTTTTTCCAGTGCAGGATCGAGGAGACTCTTGTCCCTCGGGAGGGGTGACTTGAGAACCCTGGTGTCTTACCTGACTGGACTCTGCAATCTCAGATACCACCTGCGCAAAAGGGGTCTTTCGGACACGGATGAGTGTAGGTTTTGCGAACTGGTAGCTGAGACATCGGAGCATGTTCTTTGCGAATGACCGAGGCTTTGTGAAAGGCGTGCCAAGTTTCTTGGCGATCGCTTGTCTCCCCTTCGGACATTATGAAGATTTTGCCTAATAGGATTATTGGCTTTATAGGTAGCTTGAATCTTTAGGGTAACTTTAGGCAGCACAAAAGACCTAAGTTGGTCGCGGTGCATAGTGCCATATAATCTAATCTAATCTAATCGTAATATACTGCCACACATGGAAGCATATATATATGATATAAAGTTGTATATGAGTATATAGACAAAAGTAGTGACGAAAGTAGTTGTTAATGTTAAATTTTTATTTCAAGAACATTATTCTTATCCTAATCAATAAATTTCTTCTTGATATTATTTTTTCGAGAAAACGTATCAACAAATATGTTTGTTAAATCCAAACATCTTAACAATGATATCAACTACTTTGATTACCTTCAAACACACGTCCAATTAAGACTTTACTTTATATACGAGGGCGAATCAATAAGTCCGTGACTTTTCGAACTTCCCTCGTAGTTATATGAAATGCAACACTTCTCCCATCAAGTACCACCTGTTAATAGACTACTGTCAAATTTGAGCAAGTTTCGTCATTTACTTTGCGTTTAACAGCTGTCCAAAACAACCTCTTGGATTTTTTAAAAATGGAAAAAAGTAAATTTCGAGTGCTCATTAAATATTATTTTTTTGCAAAAAAAAAACCGGCAATCAAACTAAGGAATAAATACTATGAGGACTCTGCA